>QNGE01005191.1:12097-40318 GCA_008508345.1 Paragonimus westermani | reverse complement strand
TTTTGTCCTTCGTAGTACTCTTTCCTTTTAGGATATTCCACGTCACTGTTGAGGTGAGCGGCGGCCCGAGCCACAGTACCTTTTGGTCAGGCTCATGGCTGTTTTTGATGATGATGACACCATCGTGTGGCAACCGTGTTAGTCACTGTGCCACTAACCTCACATTAAGCACGACCGAATTGTCCGGATGGAAGGCCATATGATATCTCGCCTCGCGAGTTCCGTCGGCACATGCTCTCAGTTTGAAAAACATTCCTGATTTGTTTTACGGTGATCTTGTGCTGGCTTGTGCACTGTCGTCGTTTCTTCTCGGGGTTTGCAAGACATCCGACGTTCGGGGGCTGTTGTGCGAGGCGGCTTCGCATCTGGTTCTGTTGTTGGCCATGTGGTTGCATTGGTTAGCTTGATGGGCTCTTTTTGATACCTGTTGCTTCTGTTTTTCATCATCATTTCCATCTTCGCACCGTGCCGGTGGTCGCTGTTTCTGGCTACCGGTGGTCTTGGCGATAGTCTACGAAATAGTAGGGAATGAGATGTGTTAGGGTCGAATAGAGAAAAAGAAACGAGCCACCTCGGATAGTTTGATTTTAAGAGAGCGAAAAAGAGCCGACAACTTCGCAGCCACGGGATCGCCACTGACTACAGCTTACTGCCATTCCCGATAGTCTCCAACAGGCAGTGTTGGTAGTCGTGAACTCCCAGCCGGGCGACAGCTGTGCTCACTTGGACGATGGCGAATTCCCCTGCTCGTGGCTGTCATCTCCTGGCCGCTCTGCAGGTCCTGTCAGTGGCAACACTGGATGATGCGTGGTTTAGCAGTCGTTCTTTCGGCATATGGCTTACTGGACAACCAGCCGGGGCTAGATTCCTGCCGTCCCGTTTATTGATAACGAACTTGCGCAACTCCGAAGTGCGCGTCGGCGAAATATCGCTTTACTTACACAGCCAACTCTTTCGATGCGGGTTGCCTGTCGGGTGCCTCGGTGGTCGAATTCCGAGAGTCAACACGTTTCTTATACAGAGACTGGTTGATTCAGTTAATAAACGGCCTCCTATCCAGGATGGATGATTGCGTAAGCTACGACCCAATTCCCAAGAGTGAGATTGGTTTGATTCAGGTGATAGTGACCAGCGGATTATGATCCAGGTGCTACTGGCAAGATTGCTTTACCATTTTTCGAAGGCACCAACAGAAGTTAAAAACTCAAGCTACGCACACAGCGCGTTCACTTGTGCCAAATTGACCCCGAGTTAGCCTGCAGACTTGAGTCGGAATAGCTCCATGGGGCGGCATTGTATGTTTCGGGTCGGGCGAACTTCGTCTACCAATATATTTGCGTCTCCCTTGGATCAGGGTTTGCATACTCACACTCGCCTAAGACTGTAACAAACTATCAAGGAGAACTGTGATGAGTAAAGAAGCAACATGCGCGATCCTATTCGCAGCAAGAAAGAGGTGAGCTGAGTTAATGGCATGGAAGGACGTGCGCATGTGCCGTTAGACACTGAAACGTTGGGCCAACTTCGTCTTTGAACATTTTCATGAAGACTAGTTCTGACAGGCCACTAGGTTTGTTCATTCAACATAAATTGAGATCCCCTAAGTTATGAAAAGATGAGGGGTAGACAACTCGGACTCCTTTCGATTGGGCATATTACTTCCTTAGCCTCGAGTGCCAGTGTCGCGGGGGTGCCCTGAGCCATGTATGATAGTGTTCACGTCGCGCTGGTGCGACGGGGTCAGAAAGGGCCTCGGGCCCTGCAACACCTCATATTCCGGCGAAAGTGGGGAGTCGTGAGCGCTTAGGTTGAATAGCAATTGGTTTTTGCCGAATCGACGCAACCCGCTGAGGTTAAACTGAAGTGAATCACCGCCCGATATGCAAGCGACAGGATGGTCAGACGTTTGTCCAACCTAGTGGAAGTGTCTCGCATTCAGCCTAACTTCCGGTGTACATGTAGATGCTGGGCAGCTGCTTCCACTGCGTTCTGTGCCATGGCAAGCTAGGCCTCGTAAGTGTTGTCATTCAGACTAGCCGTCGCCCAGCTGGTAGCTGAGTCTGATGATCCAATCTGCTTGTAGTCGGGTAGCGATTATTTCAAGTGTCCCAGTAATAAATACGGTTAAGTCACTCGGGGTTGTAGTACCTCACATGCATGACTCACACTTGGCTACACTAGGTGAGTGGGGGTTGTAGCTGGGCCACTCAGTCCTGCTTACCGGCCATGTTGCACTTGTTTAGGTTTCAACTGCCTAGCAATGTGTGCGCGACTAAATCGTGACACTGTTTACAGATCAATTATAAAGCTTAACAAAAGCAACCATAGGTGGTTTGGTATCCATGCGAGGAGTCAAGAGCATGTTAGTCGTTTTTTCGCTGCGGAATATAGCATGGAGCATGTGGGCAACGCGCAATATTGTGTTGCTAGTCTTTTGGTGTTGGGAGAAGCCGCGCACCATTTCTGCTTCTGTTGATCTTACCGCTGTATGATTACAATGTTTTCGTCTAATTCGCCACTTTTCTAATACTGGTGAATAGTGTGGGACTTTGGCTCTCGTACATTAAACATCACCCACAATCGATCGCAGTTGTTTCACTCCCATAGATTTTCTGGTCGGTCCCTTTCGAAAAGAAACAGTAGACTCGAGTTTCGCACTTGTTAGAGCTCGTCATTAGTGGATACCCTTGCCACGGCCTGGGCTAGAACTCCGGCCACGCTTTCATGAGATAGCCATACTGACTACTGCGCCGCTGACCTCTTTGGGCACGACTTGGTTGTCATGTGAACGGTCAATCACTTTCGTTTGTGTGTAGTGATCAGGTTACCCGGTCGCTTCGAAAGGAGACACAGTAGCTGTTCTGTGAACTCCAATCGATAGCATGAATAGCGGGATGACTAGTCGCTGCATAGATTTGCTATTTTTTTGTCCATCTCGTCTCATTTGTAATTCACTTGCGGTGCCACCCGTCGTTTCATGCCCATTATACCTGTCATTTGGTCACGTGACAATTAAAAGTGTGCCCAATTGGGTGGTTTTTATTCTATCAGAGGATTTGATTTAAGTGACGTGTTGGGTACATGTGTTGGTGTGTTCAGTTGCGTGGCAGGTCGCTTACCTTTTAATGTGCAGGTGTGTGAATGCATGTGATCGAACGCAGCAAGGTTTACTCAGATCCCGTTACTAATTCCCATCCACATCATTGCTTCTGGTTACCATCACTGAGTTGTGCTCGAACAAATTATGTCTCAATATTAACGAAAAGGGCTTGAGACTCTGACCAGGTCATCCAAAGCAGTACATAATAGATAACACAAACATTCATTGTGAACATTCACAATGAAACGTAACAACTATAAGTTAGAAACAATCGAGATGTAGGCCGAAATATTTGAAGTGGTGGTGTTTAGGGGATGCGGGTGTACGAGTCATTTAGTATCCTCTGGTCAACGCGGAATGGCTAGATTAAAGAACAGATGCGTATCTCGTGACACAGTGGGTGCATAGTTGCCGTGGTGTAACGGTTGCGACTCGAGTATTTCATAACAGTATTGAGGATTAAAACCCTCATTGGCAAGAGCGACTGAATGTTAATATCGACAAAGGTGGCGTGTTCATTGACGAACGACGATTAATGCAGTAGCCAAGTACAGGCACACACTATTTGTGCTTACATAAATTTCTGTTGTCAGTGAACGCTTTTCTTTGTTAAGTCTGGCAAACGAATGAATTGCTAGGTTGCCACTCTGCGTAATTCCTCAGTAATTGACGGCCTCTTCGGGTGGCGAATTAACCATAGGTCACTATTCCAACATGATTCCCTCGCAGTGGTTATTCGTCAACATAACAGTTATGTTTTAATACCATTCAAATGTTTGCCTGGGCCTCATTTTTATTACAGCGTGCATTTAACTGAACTATAAAAAAACAACGAAAAAAGACAATGCGGTCCTAGGCTTTGACGACGACTTCAAAAAAGAATTGGAAATCGGATGGAGGTAGATTATTTCAAATGGGTTTTTCGATGACACCTTGGTAAAGGTTCGCTTCCAACATTGTACAGAACACGCCGCGTGTTTGGCAGGAGGAAGTTCATGGGGGATTGTTGTAGCCGACTTGTGGATACTCCAACTTTGGTCCAGATGACCGCGATCCGTTGCTCCTCGTTGAACTTGGTCGGCTAGCAGGTTGGTCTGCGGGGTCGCCTCTTTTTGTTGTGCTACTAACAGTGGAATCTGGAGACTCGGACTTAACGAGCTTGAACTTTGGGCTGTTGGTTGGTGAGAGCGTTTCTGGAGTACGTGGTATCTTTGGTCGGCTTTCAAACGCAGACTTTTTACTGGTTACAGAGGGTCGCGGGTTTGGAGCTGGAGGCATCGCATCTGAAGTTTTAGGTAACGTATCGGCCTCTTTAGTTGGGATAGAGTCGAACTGTAGCGACGCTCTTGGAGTATTTTCTGAATTAAGTGTAGACAAGGTTGAAATAAGGCAGACTCGATGACTTAACTTATGGTAGTCTAGGTGATGACTTCTCTAAAAAGACACTAGTAATCAGACAGTCATATTCGCTTATGTGTTAGGTGTCGTTCAGTGTGGATCCATTGCTACAATTTACTGTTGCGTGTCACACTTCCGTGGCAGCCTATTTCTGTGCAGGTAACCGTGGTCAGCACAGATGGACTTTTTCTGACCGTGGGCTGCTGACATCTCCAGACGCTCAGTCGGTGACTAGCTAGGTTCATAGGACTAACGTTCGAGCGAATAAGGAACGTGGTTTCAGATCGAATTAAGGTTGTGCTATCTAACTAAAGAGTGGAGATGGGGTGTGATGGATTGAAAAGTACTAGTGAACTTTCTTTTTGGGGCGTGCAACTGTTGAATCGTGTTTGTCGAAGAGTCGATTTTACTGCTAGAATTTAGTCACACTTTTGGGTAACAAAGCTAGCGCATAAATCTGGAAATCCGACTTATTGTAGTCAACGGCCTTCTAGCTTCTTAAAGAATTCTGACTGCCACTGTATATTTGTTTGTTCCAAGTGCCAGTTGGATTGTACCTCCGGTCTAGGTAGGCTGCAAATAACTGTGCACCACACTGGAGCATGTGAGTCGTCCTTTGCAACGAATGCTTGTGCTGGTGACTCAGTTAGTATCACCAGGTTTGTTTTTTAAGGCGTTTATTTTTTCCACAAATCTTTTGTTTTGCAGTAGGGTACATTAAACCATCCTTGCCCATTGAAACTGACCGTCTTTACTGTCAGCTGTTAGACGCTCACTTTCGGTTAGTCAGCAGCTTTGGATCTAAAGATTGCTTTCGACTCGGCTGTCTACTATCCTAAATAGAATCGCTCTCCCGATTGTAATAATGTCATCTGACCTTGCCTGCAGCTGTAAATGTTCAGGATTGTTGGGTTTCCCAACGTATGATGAGCACTCACGTTAGTTTTGGAGATGTTCAGATTTCCATCTCTAAATACCTATTGCTGGGTCATCTAGTTCCTCGCGTAGTGACTCCACTCTGAAAGAGGTGTGAACATGTTCTACTTAAGCAGGTCGTTTTCTGCGATCATATAGCATAATCAAACTCACGTGCACAGCACGGTCATCCTTTTCGTAGAAGGTCGCGCCACTTCGCCGCTACAGGTAATGGGGATGAACTGCAGCCGCCGATCATCTCGCTGACACTCATCAACACGTATGTTACTGCCCAGGTAGACAGACCAATTCTAATATTCCTCTATCGAAGATGGGCTCGAGCACAAGCCCCTACCGGCCGTGGATTAGTCCTCCACATGTTTAGGAGGCAGAGCACATTATACAACGACGGGATGATAGATTGGAGCGGTAGCATCGGCATAACCCAAATCACAAAGTTTGTCATCTGGGAGAAGGTCTGCTCCATCGGTGTATTCACATGATACTGTCTGTAGTTTGTCATCCACGGAAAAGTTAGAGAGGAAAGACGATAGTGAGCAACTTTGCCGAACACTACTGGCAATAGAAAAATGGACCACGGAGTTTGTCCGTATGAGGTTTCCGTGAGGTTACCGTACTTTCCAGGCACATCCTTGAAGAGAAATTCGAAGAAGGGATCTGCGTACTAATTCGAACATCCCCTTCGAGTGTCTAGTAAAACAGCCAACACGGCGCCAGCAACGGCGCATAAGTCCTGGTGCGTTCCGGACAGCGCGTGTTTGATCCATACGGCGAAAATCGGTTCGGTAGTTTCTTATTTTAATCCCTCAAAGCGATAAAGTCTACCAGCGATAAAACTAACCAGTTTTCAATGTGATAGACCTCAGAACTATGTTTCAACCATTAAAACAAACATCACACAAACCCTGAAGTATGCACCAGTGCCCTGGCACAGACTGTTCAGACTACATTCCACAAACAAGAGTTAACTGCTGATTGAACACCATACTTTCATCCTGGAAGATAGCTGGAGGACGGCCTCCTGGGCTGTAGGCTTGCTAGTTAGTTAGGCTTCTGAGCCCGTGGTTTAAAATGCTTGTGAGGGTACACAACCACAATCTATTTATTAGCGAATTTTCTGCTACAATGCAGCGTAACTGCCAACAGTTGAAAGGCGGGCAGGTGAAAACACTCACAGGTCATGGAAGCTTTGATGGCTCCATTGAATATGATTATGTGACGTCGCCAATCATATTGGAGACAATGCGACCTTCCACTAGTGCTCCAGAATATTCTGGGACATGCCAGTATGTCACAGTTAGTGGCGTGTGCGCATTTGTGAGATTATTGATCTGGTTGTGGTTTTCAGTCTTTTGAACTATCGCTTGTTCCTATGACTGTCCATTCTTGTGGTACCGTTATGATCATCAACAACCCGAGATGAAATAACCGTGAGCACCGCCGCGGGCTAAACATGTACACATTTGGACGTTTGGAACAGCCGATTTAGAGGAACACGGCGAGTTCTGGTGCAATGGGGTTGTAGTGGCCTGAAGATTTCATTGTAAAATAGTTTCACAAATCATGACTGCATATTTTACCTAGGTTACTAAGGAATTTTGGATAACAGACTGCTTGATTGTTTGATCGCTTGTCCTGCGCTCGTGCAACATAAACCCATGCTAAACCGCTTGTCGACGACCGGCCTTGAATCCCTTTAAGTAGCCTCTATGTGGGTATCGTTTATAGCGTAACGTAAGAACGCGATTCTTCTCGATCAATGACTGTTTCTTTTCCATTTCCAACAAATTTTGTACTACTTCTGATCTAATATAAATGTGGTTTGCAACTTGGTGCGTCATACATGAAAGATTCACTTTGGACAGCTGGAAAATCTGACAATTTCAAGAGGCAGGAGTTAGTTTGCGGGTTCCATCTAACGCGTTTAATTTATCTCTCGAATGCCAGTTTCGTACAGACCAATCAAAATCTAATTCGTTATTTAAACTTTTCTAGGCCACGTTCAGTCATTTGGCAGCATTCCACTCACCACATTTCGAAACAATGTTCAACCGTTCCAACAATTATTTTAATTCTAACGTCGATGAAGATTGCCACCGACACTCGACCTCCTTGTCCGTTGTTTATCGAGGGCTCATTTATATTCATCATCTTAAAGTCTCAGTCAGTTTCGCTGAAACTTGCTTCATTGTGTGGTGAGTGAATCACGCAAGAAAGCTTGCTCCTGGAGTCCCCGACCTTTTAAAGGAGTGGACGTTTTATTTCATCTTCAGGATGTAGCCCTTAAAGAAACAGATGGCTCCTCACAACGAAGAGTTTACGGTTTACTTCGGACCGGCCTTAAATTCGAACATTTTGGAGAAGCAGGATCTAATTTGCTGCCTCCCCCCAGATAATCTGGAGAGATTTTGGAAGTGAACTTGAATTACGTTTCTAACAGGCCCGGGGTAGATAGATAAACGGACCATTTTCGAACCATGCGAATTTCTTCTGTACAAGCTGTCAACATATCTTCACGGTTCAGAGTAAGTCGTACGGTTCCCGTTTCGAGATGATGTGAAAACCTAGTCAGATAATCGCCTGTTTTTCTATATCATCCAAGGAACATTTCTAACTGCCACGCTACGTAGCTGTTTCTCTACCGGCGTCATGTCGAACATCGATCTGAAAGGCAACGCCCACCTACTTTTCCTTACTATTTCATGGGGGCTACATGGGTCGAACGCATAAGCATTTGTTTAACTGGACAAAAAAGGACATTGTCCGGCATAGCTTGACAGCTGGATTGATAATACTTTTATCAACACAGTGACCGCACACCCGGTGGGCTTCAAGAACCAAGCCGATTATCAGTGTCACATATTGTCTACAGAGTTCCATCATATTACTACATCAGTCTATCTGCGTATGCTAACTCTGGCCAAACCGATCGTATAATATTGTGTTGTGTTTTCAACCGAGCTTCACGCACAGCTCACGGTTCTCGTGACCACGATTGAATCTACCTCGTCACATACCGGGTCATGCCACAAAGACTGTTCCTGTTAAGCGACACATGTGCAGAGTGTGTTCAGCCATATTAACTAGATGGCTTTTCTTGTTTTTGTCTCCCATTGCTGTTGACAACCAACGTAAATATATCTACCGGATTAGTTATAGAAAAATGGCTAAGTTGAAAGAAACCCGGTCGTGAAAAATTAGAGTTTTGAGTGGATTGGGACCAGCGACGGGAACGACATGCTCAAATACGACAGACGTTGTGTATCTGATCCACAAAGCCGCTGAGGAATTTCGGAAATCACACAATTGAAATCAGTCACGTATCTGTCCAACTGTTTTACAGCAATACAAAAGATTGCTTATCGCATCTTGCCTTGTGTCACTCAGTGGATATTCTCTGAGTGTTAGTCCTCCACCCAGTGTGTTGTGTGATCCCATGTTAGGGACAAGCAGATCCTTAGCATGCTCATCACTTATGGGGTCATGCTGCTTTCAAATCTTACAGCACCTGTTTTTCAGGAACGGTTGGTTACGGAACGTTTTCTGTTGATCAGTCGTCACCAGAAAATCAAATGGATAGCCCGGTTACTGGAGAGAAGATTATTTTTTTGAAATCAATTTAAACACCTGTCGCCCCTCCCCCGGTTGGATGTTAGTGCGCCCAAAGTGACAGTACTCAGAATAAACCCACGCTACCACAGCCACTTTCCTGAGAGGCGGATTTGCCATACACACTCGACAGATGTCAACAAAACTCACGTACGTGAAACTTTACAATTAATTGCCTCCTTTGTGGAAGTCGCTGTGCATTACGTTATAGCCTCTGGTTTCTTAATTTGCTATTTCGGTTCAATTTGTTACTTGAACAGATTCTGCCGAAACACAGTAGTCCATTCCGGAGGATATGCCCTTCATTTCCACTAAACGTTCGTCACGTGGCTAACACGTGTTTCCACGGTAGCCGTTCGCTTCCGCTGCATCAGGGAAACCGTTATTCCAAGGCAACGCGTAAGACAGGAAAAGATATTTACAGCCAGTAATAGTTCATTCCTTCATGCTATTTCAAACGGTTGAGTGTACGACAGCACATCGTAAATGCATCTCGTTTAGTCACACAGCTTTAACAGTATGGTGCTACGGTGAGTAGACATCCTTTCTTAAGATCCATTAACTGTTAAGTTGCGTACAGCACACATGCTTGGTTAAGCAATCTTCAATGATTAAAACCAAGAGCATTGAGAATTGTAGTCAGGTTGTCTTCGACGGCGTTAAGGTATTAATATTCTCGGGGATTGTAAGTTATCTTTCCATGCCACCATAATGACCAAATATATATTGTTAAACTTCCGTGATACCATTAAAATCAAAGTTATCGCAATGGTGTAGGTGATACGGTATCACATTAAATAGTGATAACTGCAGATTACATTTTTTAGGTAGCAACACTTCACCAGATACACTTCAAACCTGTGTCAATTTCGAGGCCAGGCTAGTTTTCCGGCTTTCGCCTTCCTCTGATTTAGGGCCATAGTGGAAACATTCTCGCATTTGTTTCATTTGCGTCATAAATTGTTTCGTTAAAATCTGCCTTTTTGGGAGTAGCTCACTAAATGTAATCCTGTTTCAAGCTATCTAGCTTCCGATTTCTGATTTGTGTTATTGTCAGGCCGACAAATTCCCATGTAAAATCGGCGAACCAGGAGAATTAAAATTATCAGTTACATGCTGTCTGGTGGCAGTACTGAATAGTTTGTCAAGAATAATAAAATGACCCATACACTGAAATTAATGTCAGGTTTCAGCGTCAGAGAGGCCAGCATCTTAGGCGACAGTCGGAAAACGCTTATACATTTGTGTGTCGAACAGTTTAACGGAAAATTCAGTGAGACACGATCAGAAGCAAATGCGGGGCTGTTGGCTGTGTATGCAGTTTTTGTATATCAACAGGTAGAGGGCGCAAACAGACATAGAGGCTATTTAGTCTGCGGTCACGCAATCAGATTTACACAATATCGGCCGAAGGTGTGTAATCGAAAAATCATGCATACTGACTAGTTGACCTCATCAACATATGCTGTTCGATTGTTCGTTCACGCGAAGTCCTTGAGTAGTGTGCACCACACCTCATACTTTCTTCTCGTTTGCACGCCCAAAGGATGGAGTCAACACCTCTGGCTGAATTTTATTCTCCAGTGTGATCTAGCGCACAATTCGATTCGGTTCCTTATCTGTTTACCTTTAGTTTTGTGTCTGGTTTCAATTTGTGTACACTTCTTTGTGGTTATCGACCTAGTGCATGTCCTCACTAGGTTACATAGCCCGTCAGTTTCAGGCGTTTTCCGATGGTAGTTTGCTATAATCCCGTTTTCCAGTTTTTGGAACAGTTTTACACATTACATCACATGTAGGGCAGTGAGACCTCCAGCTCACTACAGAAGAGTGAGTTGATTTATTTAATCTACTAATCCGGCGAAACATAATAAAAGGCCTCCAAATCCCAGGATGGATTAGAGACACAGTATCTATCGAGCATGTAAAGTTACTCGGGTTTGGTTATGAACTGCTAGCAACAAAATTCGAACCTTTCACCAAGGGGTTAGCTGTTGTAGGTCAGATTCGTCCCCCGACTCACAGAGTCGATGGCTGGAGAGTTTTGGTGAGATGACGGCTAATCGGGCTTATTTATATGAATGCCATCGTTGCCTGACCAAACTGTCTGTGAATTCTGTGGATCAAGTGACGCGTGGCACTGAAAGGAATGAGGAAACTGTCTTACAAATTTACGTTCACTTGTAGCTCGATTGTTTGTTTGCAAGATGGAGGCACTGTGATGCTGAATGTTGGAGTATGGATAAAATTGTTTTCAGTCGGTGGTTCTCTCCTTCCCTTTTTTACGTCCTAGGTAGCGTTTGTTTCACGACTGTATGATAGTTAAGCATCAGCGCTAACCGCTAATGTTGTGCTATCTTTGATTTTGATGGGAAAATTAATCTAGATAAAACCTCCTTGTTGTTTCTACGTGTATATCGACTGGAGGTGACTTCCAACCGGTCAGCAGATAGCATGCGGTGAAGTCTTTCTAATGCTGGGCGGTGTCGTTGGAAGCATCAGTCGGTGTGTTCTCAGTTGTTGAATGCACTTGGGATGAGGAGGCTAGTTGTGTACATGTTCATGTCTATCCAGGAGCTCTGGTTTAAATGCATTCCGAATTACTACTTCGAGAGCATGGTAGTGTGCCTTTCTAGTTTGTTCGGTTGTTGGTGACTTAGGTTGTACTGTGAGCAACTCGTTATTTGAATCTCATGTTTGCTGTATTGCATCATTGGCTGGAGCCTTTGGTTGAGCTGTCTACGCTAACCGCGACCATATACTTCCTGACCAGTCTGGTTTTTGCTTAAAATTGTGTGCAAACTGTCTTTTGAACAGACAGCCTCCATGTTTCGTAGTCGGGGCAAACCATCTCCTTCATTATTGCCACAAAGGCTTTGGCAAACATAACCGGCTCATAACAGTCAGTCCTCTCGGGACCCTAGTTCGAGCTTCGGTCCAGTTCATAGATCTTCCATTTCTAACGAACTTAGCGTAGCAGAACCGGAAAACGATTGTTTGAAAACACATAATGATTCAATAGACAGGCTGAGCTGACTGACTACGGATAAACAATGCAGTTCTGATCCAACACTCACCCTCACTGAACCCCTGTGACAGGCTGGCCAGACTGTCTCGCAGATAAAGCGGATGTGTGGACTCTTCTGTGACGGGCGATGGTCGTTCAAAGGTGCGCCTGTAAGACAGTTGCAAAGGATGAAAGCAACAATTTTTTCGTTAAATAGATAGTAGGAATATCAGCTCACAGTTTGCCATCCCGAGCACTCTATAACGATGTCTCTGCTCACTGACACTAGGTAACCAACGGATGTCTTAGAAAGGATAAATGAAAGCAGTCCCCAATGCTCTATTAAGTGTTTGATCTCCGAGATATGTGTTTTGTTACCTATGTAACTTTTGACTGCAGACTGCGGTCTGGGATACTCGGTGAGGTGTACAAACCTGCTCCCTTGCAGATACATCTGTGAAGAAAGCAGTTCAAGCAGTAAGGGAGTTGCCCCACTGTGTTTGCTTTATATTGCGTTTTGCTTACATGATGTAGGCACTTGACTGTACACAAGCCATTGGATTGTTATTTTTGAGGATTTATTTCAATTTTGTTCATTTCTTTAACTACACTTCACATGTAAAGTTTGCTGAGTGATTGTGTGTGACACCGAAGCATCAGTATTGACTGCTAACAGGTTCCTTTCAATGATGATGAGGATGTTTTGTAGTCGCACTTTTAGAACAAAGCCACACATGAAGCCCGGTGGAGTAGATATTCCACTCTTTGGAGCACGTACGCTTTTGAATAACAACTGCTAGGGTCTGACAGCCATATTGGGGTCACACTTGAGAGAGAGATAGAGAGTGACTGTGATAATTAGGCTCCAGTGAAACTTAATTAGGATGCATAACCAAATGAACAATGAAGGTTCAGTCTACTCTTTGAGTGTAAACTGAATACACAACATTTTCAAGTAACGATTTTTGTGAACCGATCGGCGTAGTTTGCATCTTGGTGTGACTCTGTCGTACCGGCACTGATATCCTCAACACTTGTATCAGTCAACTTTTTCGCCTACGATAAGAATGTCAGCTTGTGAAGTTACTGCTCAGACGTGGTCTCTGTTGGCTGAGTTGCTTGAAGAGTAAGATTGTGATTTGTGTGGAAAATGTCGGTGGGTTAATGCTAGAATTGAACAGTTAACCTTCTCCGATCGTTTTTTGGAAAATCATTTGATCAGCATACATAGTCTCACGGGAGCCCCGCCAAACAAACACTGACTGAAGTACCAATTCATGTAACTGAACAGGATTCAACCATCCTCAAACAATCGGGACGTCTGACTCCGTTGTAGCCGTGATTGCTCCAAGTTGTGTGTAGGGGTTAGGTTTTTAGATGGAGATCGGGTAGAAAGTAGACGCGTTTATCCTGTGCATTAGTAGTCGCGAACCACAGGAATTCGTGATATCGACAAATGCTGTACTCATAACTGAAAAGTGAAATTGTTGACGCATACATGCTTTTTGAAGACTTACGGTAGATTCATTCACTTCCATGGGAAAACAAGCTTTCAAACAGCTTATCATCCGGGTAGCATAAAAGTCCTTCTGAGCACTGGAATCAACCTGCAACAGATGCTAGCTCCTGCAATACGTTTCATCAGAGTGACCTCCGAAATGTACGCAGTTGACTGTTACACAACAAGAGAACACTTTTGTCCGCTGAACCCGCTGTAACACTTCGTATGCATTAGCGGTGATATTTTATACAACAGATGGTCGATCAATCTACTGCTTTCTACGACTAAGTGCCGCACACTTTCCAAATAATTCTATCCACACGCTACCATCGACCAGGTTGCTGTTCAACGTGAGCGGTACCCAGTCAAGTTCAAATCAAATTCAAATCCCGTCCCTGGCAAGGATATACACTACTGACGAACTCGAGTCTAGTGGTTCTTTTCGAAAGAGGCTGAAATCTGAATGCGAACACTGCGTTCAAATGTGAGTGACGTTCAACTTGAAAATAACTGTCTAGTCACTGAATAGCCTTACACATCACCAGTTGCAACCTCATCACTGCCTCTTGTGTGTCAGTCCAGGAACCACAGATATGTGCAGTAATCCTCCCTTCAAAAGCCACGTGTAGGTAACACGAAATCCAATCATTCTAAGGTGTTGGGTGCTGTGGGGAAACATTCAACTACTTTTGTAGATTCCAGCTATGAGGTTATATTAGGTATGACATCAGAAAAGTGGCAAGTATTATGCGATGACGCATTCCAGTACCGTACTATGTCTTTAACATTACACAATCACCAACTTTATAGACGTGTTCGCCTCTACTATTACCCACGTCATTTGAGGCAAAGTTGTGAGGAGTAGTCACACTCGTCAAGTCATTTTTATTGAAGAGCGCGAGAAAATCGAGTCGAGGTTTGAACCTGAGGATACATGAGTAGAAAGAAGTCTTGCTGAAGAATCCAACGTATGTGGGTATTCAATATCCACTCACCCTTAAAGTGATTACCACATTTTCGTCCATATATGGTTCTCAATGACCCGCATTGAGATTGTGACCCATGGAGTTTACGTAGATGATAACTACATGAACTATCATACACCACATAAACAAACTTGAAGCAAAAATTAGTCTTTGTAGAGGTTAAGGCAGTGGTCTTTCGATACCACGTTCTTCGTATAACTTTTGCAAATTCCTACACGGCTGGTTGTATGGCACCGAGGGTTCGCTCCCTGGGAAGCATTGTATAAAGCACCGTTGGTTCATGAGTAGCCAATTATACCAAAAGTGTTAATTGTATGTACTTTACTCATCTATATGTAATCTCTAGTATATGTTTGTGCATAGTGTATCGTCTTAAATGAGGCTAACAATTATCTGCTTGAGATGAGGAGATAATGCGAAAAAGTATGCTTCTGTTGGAATTTATCCACTCAGGAAACTGAACACCATATCATACCTGAGCTTATCAGCTGTGCTAGGTCGGCTTTCTGATATTGAGCCGCGTGCCGATCTTTGACCCGGCGTCATAGGTCTTCGTAACACACCTGTACTTCTTATGCTGGTCATGGACATTCGTGTTTCACTTTCACGAGACAGAATCGGCTTACACCAATCCACACGTCCGTTCGCCTCTCCTCGTAAAATCGGCTGAATGGCGTATTTTGCCTTGAGTAAACCTTCACCGACCCAGGAACGAGGATCTCGAGATGCAGCTTCTGGGATGTTGAATAATTTCAAATCATTTCGGTCTGGCGGAGGCATATCCTGTCTGTCCAAATCAGATTCAAGTGTTGGAGCATCTTCCTGAATTAAACAAAAGATAGATAAACAAATACGTATTAACACCAGCAAATTCCATCCTGCCGTATGTCTTGCGAATAGTGTCAGCTGAAAACTATCTATTTCACACTGTCCCACCTCTTCGATTAGTTAACTCACTTCATCGTCCTCATCCTCAAACTCATCATCGGAATCTTCATTTGGAGGATTTTCATCTAAAACGAAAAGTGAACACTAATGTTTTATGAGTTGAGCTCAATAACGATGCGATGCTGGTGAACAGTCAACAGTAGAAAAATCACTTTGACAAAAATTCGACAATGTTCATTATTCGGAAAGCGAAGTTTCAAGTTCACGTGCATCAAAGAGCGTTCAGTTTATAGGATGTTCTAGACCGATGAACACCTAGACCTAAGCAGAAAAGAGAGTTCCGAAGAATACGGACAATGAACGAGAATTTGTAATGACGACTTCCCAAGCGTTTGCATTTGAGTATTGTAAACAGAGAGTAGTAGGTCCTCAAATGACAGAATAGGTTAACAAAACCTACGTGTGTGCTTTTGAAGGTGTGTTATTCGTCATACCTAATGTGACAGAGCTCAGCTAGTAGAGCGTTCACTACGTCCAGATGTGTTGTTTCTGTTGAATCCAACCGACGCGCAAATTTTCTACAGTTGGGTCTCTTTTGGCGTGCTCATAGTTCGAAGGTTAGATGTGTACCATAAAGTTCATTCCAAGATTTCATTCACCGAGAGGTGGGTATATTTTACGAAAGTCGCGGAAGCTCTTACAGTGGACCTCCGTATATCCACTTTTCGCTCTACATGGCTTTGCGACTTAACACTTTTCTCCGTCCATTTAAACAAGTGGAAGCACACATGGAATAATGAACATGAATTCAAAATCTTTGCTAATTTCAGCCACTCGGTCAGAATCTGTTCACCTGATCAATAAACAAGATTAGGAGACGTTACCCTCACATAAGGTTACTATTTCGCTTACTCCAAAAATGAGGCTCCGGCGATATCGTGTGAACGCCGTCAGTCGTGATTTAGAACAACTATCGCTGTTGTGGACTATCACCGTGAAGTTTCACTCCGCAAGGTAAAGTTATAGACAGAATAATGATATCACTGTGACAGTCCATCGTGACTCATTCCTTGTGATATCTCGATTTCATATGTGAAGCAACATTCACAACCTTGGTTTGCAGGTATGGTTCTGTATATACTCACCATGTAGGTGAAACCGTAGTAAAATAAGACAACAGGGAGGATAATTTAATGCTCGTCACGTTTTAACTGACTGTGGTATGAGAATGAGACCAAATTTCGACCCTGGGCGAAACGAACACATTATGTTCTTTGAATTGAAGTTAACTCGACTCATCAGTCGTATAACGATTAGATCATTTTGCCTTGGAAACACGCGGAATAATCACTACATTCACTTAACTAGCTTTTACTGGTTCGGCATAAGTTGTGGATCAGGAGAGCTTTGTTTTACAGAACACGCGAACCATACACTCCGGATAGCCTCGATTCAAAATACGAGATGCTGTTGAATGAGTTCAGAGTTCAAGGATGTCTTGAAAATTTTACTGGGAACCGTTCGAAACCTCATCGCAAATGGGATACAGATCAGAATACTGGAAAAGGAATATTATTTGCCGTTGATCTGTGAAGGAGATGACGTCGACCACACACCGATGGGATGAGTGAGTTGTTCATTACTGTGTGCCGCTGGTATCTACCGTTATTCACAACAAAACCCGGATTCTAACCCCTACTATCAGAGGCTGTCTTCAGTCCAATGTAGGTCAAACGGCACATCACGATTCAGATGCGGATGTTGTTTCAGCTATCTCTGAAGAACGGAGGAACGATGACTTTTTCGAATCATTGTGCATATTTCGAAGTGGTTTTAACGCCTGACAGATCAATGTCATGTTGCTTGCATAGTTGATGCAGAACCGACGACTGGCTTTATCAATCGTACAACACCTGAATGCATATCAGCGAGTGAATGGTCTGGAGGCATTTCGGATTGTCTGTTCGATTTGCAACACTTGATTGGTATCCTATCACAAAGGTACATCTTATCCTCTATGGGCTACACGAATTGTCTTTTCGTTTGTCTTGACCATGGCAACGAACCATTATCAAACTATTGTGTGCGTCCTTCTATGTATACGTAACTTTGTTTCATTTAACTATTGGTGGACTGTTTGGTTTTGCTGTCTGGGAATCGTTAACTGCAGTGTGCATATTTAGAAGGCCGCGCAATGTTACCGTGTCAGCTGATGTTGTTGACCTTTTTCATCAAGCTATGTTTGAAAATTTGGTTGTTTAAACTGTGATAAAACGGAAAACTACTTACATATGAGAAAGATCTGCTCGGTAGTTGTCACAGGCTTTCTATGGAAAAAGAATCAGGCAAGATTACTGAACTTCCGAACGCTGATATGCGTCAATCAGGAAAGTTGAAAGAAACAACCGATTGGCGAATTTCTTATGCAACGGAATGAGTTGGAAGCGTCAAGACTAGCTTCATGTATAACTTTCTTGCTTTCGCCGAATTATTCTGACCAGTCTGTGTTAGCACATCAATTAGCGTCGAATACCGCTGACCATAAAGAAAAACGGTATGAAATTCAATAGAACTTCTCGACAACATACAAGAAGGTCTGCAAAACCGTGTGCAGGCAGCGTAGCCAATGTGGAGGAATGCGTGCGTAAATGACTTTTACAACCATTAAGCAAAAGGGTGACAGAGATTGGGCCGTTTTGTACAAAACGTCACCTTAGAAATACAGGCCGCCGGTGTGAAGGGGGTGAGAGCTAACATTAAAATTTCTGAGTCAGCGTCTTTCAAGCAGCGAAAACTATCCATCCTGACAATTATCAGGATTAAGAATTTGAGATTGGAACCAGTAGAAAATATTGCATGAGACAGTTTAGACACCAACTCAACTGCGAGGTGATGAAGTAAAGGCTTGGATAAAAAAATATGAGTATCCTAGCCAGTTTATTGAGTAGACAGTGAGTGGATGTCGTCTATCCAGTTAAGTTCCCTGTCCTCACTCGAATCATCAGTTAGAAACGGTGTCCAAGATGGCGGAATGCCTATATTCATGGCATTCCAAGTGACTATGCCTAACCTAGTTTTGTCCATTTTTATCTCTGGTAATTTTTCTTCCTACAGGTTATTTCACGCCAGTGTGACAGTAAGCGGCAGATCGAACCACAGAACCTTCCAGTCAGGCTGAGAACTGTTGTGAGTGAGGTAAATGAAACTAAAATCACACTCTGTGCTTCATATTGCAATAGCATCTATACATTTGATCAGGCATGTGCCTAGTGAATTAATGTTGCCTAAGAAAATGAAATTGAGAATGAATAGACTCAGCGGTGTTTGTTATCGATGTAGACGCTTGATCGTCGTATAACGTCAACTGTCAACAATTGTTGCCCTATTAACCGAGATGCCTGAGGATTACAGGTTTGCTGACAACCAACAATCCTTACTTTGTGTGTTTCTTACACTACTACTTATCAAATACTACATTCAAACGCCATTACGTTCGTCATCTGAAAAGAAGACCTCAAATTGTAACAAAATAGAACTGGCATCTAAAGTTAAATGAAAGATTCGATGTGAAGATTGGTTTTCACTATTAGGCAGCGTGCCCGTTAACCGTGGTAGTGGAGATTTCTTAAAAAAACTTTAAAAACCAAAGAAGGATCTATAACATAATCAACCTTCTTCACTATGAATGAATTAATAACATATAGCAATACATCAGTTAGTTGCACTGGAAAAAGTGGACGAGAGTGAAGCAAAATGGAAATGTTCGCTAATCCAGACACCTTGAAGGATTTCGACTCTGATAACTTTGCCATCTCAACAGCAGAGCAAATTAAAATGATCATGTTCTTGTTTGAAATGTGAACACGGAATGGTAGTAAAACATTTGGACTGATACAAAGTGTAAGTCACTCAAAATTGATTGTAACTTTCACATTGTCATACACTTTTCAGTTAGGTGCTTTCAAACAGAAGCACCAGATTCGTGCTTCGCTTTTGTTAGAGCTCGTCATTACTGTATACCTTTGCTCCTAACATAATTTGTATATTAGTGGTTAACATTACTCGGTTTTACTTCTCTCCAGATATCACAGTAATATTGGTTTCTGAAAAGCCTTGGAGAGTTGAGTTGAGCCACTTTACCACAGCACTTAAAACTAGCCCAGCCAGAATTAATCGACTAGTCTGAGTGTATAATTAGTTTATTAGATAGCAGCTGTCCAAAAGAAGTTGATCTAAAAACAGAAATTCAGCCTTCTCTCATTTGTGTCTAACTCTATCGGCCATAATACTAGTATCACAGCTGTACTTAAGGAAAGTTCTGTTTTTGTTTTTTTAATCAAAAGAAGTGACAGTCATTCTGGTGATCTGTTACTGGAGAAACATGAATTTCACTTTACCATTGGCGTGACTCAGCTTCTCAGGTATTCCAATGACTAGGGTGATACATGCTACGTGGCCGAGTTTTGTAGTTGGCCACGAATTGGCGAATAAAATGGTGAGTAACCAGAAAAGCATTTCGTTAAATGTGAATAAAAAACAACAACCAGGAAAACGAGGGTATTAAGGAGGAACTTTAAAACCGATATGTTTCTTACTTGATCTCAGTCTTCGAATGATAAATTCAAATTGTCTGTTCATTTCTACTTGATCATCTCTGATGAAACTTTCCAACGTTGATTGGAGATCCTGCACATATTAGGGGCAAATGTTTGGATTAAGAAGGAAGAAAGTGTGGTCTATGGATCTATATCACACAGTTGTACCATAAAACAATCGTAATTGATCGTTCCATCTCAGAGTTTGGATCGTAAATCCTCGCATTAGTGGCAACCAGAGGTGAGTGGTATCTTTCCTTGCCAACACGATGCTTACAGAGTGCTCTCATGATCCTGCGGTCTGATGAACACCCACATTTCTGTTGTCCATTTGTATCAATCCCCTTTCGTTTCTTCACATCAACCCTACTGCAGTTCAAATAACAGTGCGGTGAAGGCACCCGTTGAGGCGGACGACACCAATGGTTTTGGTCATCAGAGGCTGTTGATTCACGCAATGATCTGAAGGTCGTTTGCGTTTTAGCAATTATCTGGGTTCGGGACATGTTCGCCCATCCTAGGCATTTGCGGTTGTCGCATAATTATCTGGAGTTCGACTAGACTCTATTAACGCCGTATCTCATGCCACATCCAACTGTCTAATTGGTGAACGACTGTTTGGGCGATCCCAATGAGCTCAGATAAATGGAGTACACAGTCTGCGAACTTTTACTTAGATTTTTCTTCGGAAACTATGTGAACAGCCTCTGCAGATCGATCGACATGCTGTGATTTAGGAGATAGCGCGGCTTGAGTCTGTACAAAATCCAGTTCACTATGTGATTGTCAGACACACTAAGTGGACGCGAACGTGTTTTTACGTTATATTTCGACTCCATGGTTTGTCAAAAACGTAGACGGCTTCCGATTGGTTCTGCATATTACCTACTGAGGTACACCACATGAAAGCGGACGCTTATTTTACATATCTACTCTGTTACGGAACAGAGAGCTGGCTGTTCATAGTGAGACTGAATGCACAGTTTAAGCGTTCTATTTAAGTCACCTTATCGGCTAATTGCTTTAGATCACAACGTGAGTGACTTTTGGTTTGGAACTCACCTCTATAATTGCTATGTGACGAGAACGGGTGTATACTAATCTGAAAGTGAAGCCTGAATTGAAACTTATGGATCATGGCACAATGACTCCGTGTAAACTTCAAACGCTTGCAATCATATTTAGTATATGGTGGCAATGTGAGGTGGACTTTATCTCTGAAATAACTCCCGTTTGCTTATTTACGCTAGTACAGATTAATAAAGTAGAGTAAGAGATCCGTGATATGAAGGTTAGATTTTTTACTGTTTGTCTTGGTAAGTAAATACTAAGCTGGTCGTGAAGTGCAGAGTTGATAGGGAGTTCCGAGAAACACAGAGACATAGGAAAGTCAATATCATTCGATCAGCCACCAGAGGTCAAGTTTGTCTCTCAGAGTGGAGCCCGTCGGAATCAGGGAGTTGGTGGCTCAGGACGCTAAGAGAGAAGCAAACTGATCAGCATAAACAGTGTGAACGTTTCCGTTGTGTAGTTGTAACATCTGTAAAATTCGATGGTGGATACGGGACAATAAAAACCACAACCACTGTCTTGATGATGACGCCTTATTTTCACTTGGTTTTTGTCTGCAAGTTGAAGCATCTTGAAGTTTAACGTTTGAGCGTAGGTAGAGGAGGTTTTATTAGTTAAGTATTCTGCCATCTAGTTAGGGTCTGTTATTCTCTGCTTGGTTGTATTACAATTAACCACTATATTAGTGTTTATGGTGGAGGTTGTAGACAATAAACACCAAAATTTTTCTGCTTGGTAATATTAGCAGTGGAGGAAATTCAAACGGTAACACGATGAGATAAACTGTCTTAGTTTGGTTTGCACCTTAGCACCTTTACAGCACATATACATAAATCACACCTAACAGTTCCTTCGAAAATCGGGCTTTAAGAAATAGGTGTTCAGTTGTCATACAAAACAAGCTGATCACTGAATATATGGGAATATTACTGGATAGACATTACTGAAAAGCCTGAGGGTTACGTTTGATAGTTTAAAAATATCCTTAGATTGTACAATGGCTTTAACAAAATATGATGTGTAAGTCAGCAACTGTTGTGATGTAAAATGTAGAAATGTTGTAGAAAAGCCTTGAGGTTTTTGAGTGACAGTGCAGAAAACGAATCGGAGCTTTTAAACTGATAAGGGAAAACACAACGTATATTCCCTTTACCGGAACTTCTCTTTCAATCATCCTGTGTGAAGACTTTGCATACCATAGTGAGTACGTGCACATAAGTTTCTACCCCGGACTTCAATTTCTTTCCCAAGAACTGGTTTGCAAGGCAGATGAGAACCGAAGGAACCGTGTAGATGATGACACAAGGTGGCATGAAAGCGCTAAACTATTGTTGATTCAGCCATTTTGGACGAGGCCGAGCAGTCAGTGGTATGCAGGTTGTGGTATCTTTCATACAATAGAAGCTCAAGCGGATGTAACACTTGTCTCAGTTAATGGTGTTTACACACTACTATCTTCTGCCTATCAGTAGTTTTGTGTTGCTACTTGCTGTTATACTGTCTGTCACTTTGTACCAGCCTACTGACCCACTGTTTACTTATGTGACAACTGAAATCATACCACAGTCGTACTTTGTTACTCACTTTATTACTCACAGATTTCCTTGAGCAAAGTCGATCATCGTCCGTGTAGTCATCAGGGTTCGTTATGAGTACACAGCTAAACACTTATTTGCTTATCAGC
Source organism: Paragonimus westermani (assembly GCA_008508345.1). Classification (NCBI taxonomy): domain Eukaryota; kingdom Metazoa; phylum Platyhelminthes; class Trematoda; order Plagiorchiida; family Troglotrematidae; genus Paragonimus; species Paragonimus westermani. The sequence goes on along the minus strand of QNGE01005191.1, from coordinate 17,543 downwards.
TTCGTGAATCATGCAGGTCCGGTCCATCATATTTTCACTGTCTACTCACATGGCGAACTTATAAATTTTTTTCAAGTTATTTTCCTGCAAACAACCGGGTCTTTTGCGGCTGGGATGAAATGCACTCAATAAATTCGTGAATAAATATCGTGCATTTAATCTTATCTCAACTTGAAAATACACAAAAAGTTAGGTAGTACATTGTACATTTTATACAATCACCCTCGGTAGGACATTCGATCAACACGGTTTCCAAAGAAACTGCTGATGGTGTGAAATGTAATCTTGCGCAGCACAACTTACCATGGTTAAGGCAACTTTTCGAATTTCTGGTAAAGCCAATATAGAGTACAGAGCCCCGTTTACGTAAGGCACAATGTCAATGTTGTCACTGTTCAGCAGTTCGACCAGCACATTTAGAATACGTGAGCTGATTAGCACACAATTTCGTTTGCCTGTAGGGCGGAGAAAAAAAGTTAACTGTATTCACCAAACTTACGGAAAACGGTAGTAATTCAGATTTAATTTGAGTGGCTGTCACATGTAACCTGTGTCAAAACTTGTGCGTCAAAATGAGTTCTCTCTTCCGTTCATCTCAGACATCAGTTGTGTACACAGCAGTAACTCACTGGTAACAAAGTGGACTATCAACCACACGAGAAACCGTAGAATCCTAAGATATTGCGACCGCTTCCGTTAAAGTCTGGTCTGACATTATCTGGCTCACATATCTTGTGGCAACAACCGCCTTGTACTGTGCGAGCTAAAAACTATAAGCAAAATCGATTGCCAGTTAGATGTTCAATTGCATGACAGTAAAGAACCGATAATAAGCACATTCGCAGTGTTCTCGTCTGATTGTAAACTAGTTGTGTAGTTCAACTGTGTCTACTGGCTTATTCCAAATATGCGCACCAAAACGCCGCTCATAAAGCCAACACTTGTGCTAGTACGCAATTCGGATGACACTTGTAAATTGTCATTTACATAATAGTAAACCGGAAACCGGATTTCCACAGTATCAGCCAGTCAATCCAAGTTTATTGTTCACCGTAATTCTCTTCACGTTTCTGGAACAATACGTCAAGTGAAGGTCCGAAACAAACACGATCATTGACAATACTACACTTATTACAGAAAGATAGGTAAATTTAGGAGTGACTTGTGACCTCTGCTAAACTATGGCAGAAAGTTGTTATAAGCATGGAAAAATTACGGGATATCCAATATTTCGCCGAAGGCCCATAAATTCTGATTATGTGAACCGGTCAGTATATTTAAAGGAGTTGCGGAGAACGAGTCTATATCGTACTGTTTCATACAAATTCTAGCACAGCTTGCAGACAACTGATTCAATTACACTCTAAAAACTATTTAAACTAGACAGTAGTGTGTGCACCGAAGACAGATTGAAACACAAAGATGTCGATGACGATGATCGAGTGATACCCACAATTTGATCGTTTCTTTGTCAAAAATTAACCTAATTCGATTGAATTAGTGACCAGCTTGGTAGTAAAAATTGGTTGATGGAGTTTATTGTAATTTCTGAGATCACAAATGAAACACAAATTTTGCCATAGTAACATCGTAATTTGAAACTGTTAGGTCTCTCCATACGAACATTCGTCGTCAAGGTTGAAAGAATGTGGATTTCGTTCCCATATTTCACATACTTTGTAGTTTAATTCATTGGCTCATTAAATATTGCCACTTTATCTGTATGGATTTACTGAACAGCAATTACGCTCACGATATTCGGCTTATGGATAACTCATTGTGATTGGACGATTTTTTTTAGTACGGAACCAACACAACGAAATAACGAAGGCTCCTTGACTTGTGAATACGCGGGATGAACATTTATTTGCTAGAACCGTACACAGAGGGTATTTGTACTCACATCTTCTGTTCACAAAAGCCAGGATACAAAATTTTACTTACCGGATGTACGTAGACATAGATTCATACACAGGGCCACAGCATATTCCAAGGTGTAGTCGGAAAGAGCTTCGGTGTTCTCTAACAGATGGGTAACCCAGGGAATCACAGACATATTAATCATCACTGTTTGCATTGGACGTCTGACGGGTGGTTGAGCAGAAAAATAAGAAATTTAAAAAGTCAGTAAAACCGTTGGGAAAAGAAATCATATGGACTTCCACATCATTTTGTGGGTGAAAAACTTGACATGTAATTGACAACGTTGTTTTTACCACAAGGGTAATTCTACGACTCGTTGCAAGTTAGTGAAGACGGTGAGAACTGTTCTGAAAGAATGTAATAGCTACTGGAAGATATCGTATGTTCCAAAAGTTGAGGGTTAACAAGCTGGTTGTGAACAACGGCTGGATGTCACGTCAGTGATAAAGTGATATTCAATTACGAAAAATTTGGACTTCAGCCAGATTCTAATCGGCGACAGAAACAGCATGCCCAAATGCCACAAGCGCTCTACCAGATGAACTAGGGAGCCATGTTGGGATTTCATAATTTTCAGATTTGGACTTAATCATCCACCCAATCCATTATGAAATCTACCAAATGATCCAAAATCTGGACTGCCCAAGTAGGACTTCTCAACAGCGCACACTGGGATTTACCACTTAACTGTGTTGTTTAACTTGTGAAAATCAGATTCATTCCGAACGGTCCTGAAGAAACCAGATTAATGTAATGCACGATGTAGTTTGTAACACGAATTCCACTCAGTAGTAGAAGACAAGGGGGATGGGGCCAGATGAAGTGCGTCATCCATAGGGGCGTCGGTTGGCTGGTTTCAACTTGTTCACTTATGAGGATTGTTGGTCACTGTCACGTGCTGGGATACCAAAGAAGGATAACTAAAACAGCGGTAGCCTGAAGAGCAGTAAACAGTCTCTGCTTGTTAGAAAGCAATAACCTTTGTGTAGGGAGACAACAGTGTTAAGAATTGTTATTGGGGGAGAGGAGCTGCACGTTTTGATTGGTCCGTTCTTTGTCACGTTCACACGGACTTGCCTTAAGCAAATCCCTTGTTTGAATCTGAGGCGCCTTCAAACAACTTGTTATGACCACCACTGTTACAAACAAATTCGATGCAGCAACCAATCACCATTTTCGGTTAGTCGGCACCGATCGGCTATGATTCCAACTGCAGCAGTTTTTGCTTAAGCTGTGGTTGACTGGACCTTCTACAACCAGGAAACCTCTCCAGTCCAGTCTCATTAAAGTCGCACATATAAGTATTACTATACATCGGGGCAATTTTATGTTCAGTATGTAGGCTTTAACTTACTGACCTCCGCTTTCAATCGCCCGACCTGACCAATAGATTTAACCAACACTCGGTAAAGATATTCTTCGTCACTTCTTATTACTAAGGGCGACATAGAAATAAGTACCATTCAAGAACGTGGCGATTTGACTCACATATGGACGAATATTTCAAAGCAACTAAATTTGTTGTTCATCCGCTGAAAAGGCTTCATAGTCAAATATTTAGAACTGAAATATACATAAGCTGACGACCGATGAGCTGTCGGAGGTTTTAGCTGTTTGCGACACTCGCATTTATTCGCAGCTTTCATAACCTATTGAAACCAAGCCTACACGTATGACCGTGGTCATATGACATTCTTGTACCAGGGTCAAACACTGGTGTTTCATTGTCAATTATGAACAACAGTTTGAGATCAGTGACGTGCTTACCCTACCACCCATAAAGCTAAAGTAGGACTTTCGGGCAGGACAAGAATATGCACCAGTGATGCACTTTGGCCTAAGAGCATAAATTCATTCCGAAAAGTTTTCCAATTGAGTCGGCACAAAGGTCACTGTGAGCCTAGCGGTTGCCATTAGAAGTGATAGTGTTCATCGTTTGGTGAGATAACAAGTCGGGAACGTCTTCACACAAATCGTCTTACTAATCAGAAGACCGGTGATAAGGTATGAGACTCAAGTTCAGCGTGCGTGGTTGTTGTGGTTTGGATAAAAACGTGGCAAGTGGTTTGCTGTATTTATACACCATCAAGCCTAACTCTTCAATCCACCTGTGTGCCGCACATCCGATTATGAAATCCAGCGTCTTTCTGATTGGTTGTTGCCAAGTTATTAAGCGGTGCATTCGTTCACGCAGTTCTGAATGACCAAACCGCCTGTAAATGTCAAAACATAGTTTTGCACTTTTTGAGGTAAATGTTCTCAGCGCCAGTGACATCGACTTCCTTAGTGTATGTCGTTTTTGTCCGAACAGTATTATAATATATGGCTAAACATACAAAACACCATATTAATGATAGACAGGGTGTTCTATTCTGGTAACCACCAAATACTTAGGTCGGATTTATGATTATTTGTTTGCAGATATTGCAGAAATGGTGATTGTCAACATATTTTAGAGATTTGTATTAAAAATCCAAGGTGGATGTCAATACTGCCTGCAAAATCAAGACCAGACATAATCCCCGTGTTATCCTGTGGATCAAATGTGGCGGCACCGATTAGAACTCGTTTACAATGTGTTCCATAGAAGTTTAGGAAACATAACATAAGAATGGTGAACATCTCGACCAGAAAGTTATACAACAAAATGCTGGATCTGTAGTGTTCGACTGGACTGTTTACACAAGTTGTTAGGTGCGCATCTATAAACCGTACCATAGTAGGCTAAAATTAAATCATAAATTCACCGCCAGCCTCGAGGTCAAGAATTTTGCCGAAACATTTCAATCTGCTATGTACAGTGTTTTATAATTATGTGAATACCAGATGTTTGCCCTCATCTCTATCCTGGTTATGTAGATGTAATTTTTCATGTGCATATAAAAGTGGATATAAATATATGTACATATACATGTATATAGTTGAGTGGGTACATGTGGATTAAAACATGCTACTTCTGCACAGTTACAAAGGAAAGAAGATTTGCGCAACAAGTAAACATGTCCCTATTTCATAATTATAAGTACGTCTCAACCCAAATCAGATTATACCAGGGTTAAGTGAAATGCCGTTTCCATTTTGTTGCATACTTTTCCCTTTTAACTTACATGGGCCCGATGACCGTCTACAACATGCTGAGTCTCATGTAAACACCGTTCGACTATAGTTTGCAAGTGGTTTTGGCGAGGTGGTCGGGCTTGTGTACTGCTTTGATCCGGCGGGCTATGCTGACTAGGACTCCGGTCCTTCCAGGTGCAACGTTGTCAGACAGGCCAAAGGAGAGCAGTCAGGCGAAAAGCAGTTACACTCATAGGATTGTATGTCGCACTACTGACCGCGTAGTAATGCTTAGGTAGTGAGGCACGATCCTATGGGCATACAGCAGAACTATTTTTATAGTTTCGACACTGCTGTCTTCCGTATCAGGAACAAGGAGGTTAGAAAAGGTACCCTCAAACAAAGAGCACTCCGATCGCCCAACGGTTGACCGTGACCGCCGGCGTATTATCCAATACGGTCGAAA
>QNGE01005190.1:11888-47747 GCA_008508345.1 Paragonimus westermani | reverse complement strand
TCGGCGAGCGGACATGGAAGGGATGGAAGCCCTGCTGATGTTGAAACAGCTCCGTTGGCCAGGTCACGTCCGTCGGATGGGTGACCGTATTTCAAAGCAGCTGCTGTACGGAAAACTGAAATCAGGTAGCCGAAAACTTAGTGACCAAAAGCAGAGGTACCAGGATGTTGTCTAGGTAGGTCTTTCGCGTTGTAACATGGAGTTTAGACGTTGGGAAGACTTGGCGTTGAATCGGAAATTCTGGAGAAATATGCTTTGGACGGGTGTCCGTAACTTCAGTAAGCTGTTATTGCGGTGCACAGGGGAACCATCAGTGCCACAGGTCGCGGTGACGTGGCTATATGGCGCTGCGATATATGCGATCGCCAGTGCGCTGGCCGTTTGTGATTGATAGGGCATCAACTTACTCGTAGTACACCGTCGACCAAGATACAACGACTACGTTAGGGTCATGTAAGTTATATGCGTTAAATCAGTTTTTTCTTATACACATTAACCAACGAATGCTGTCTTTTAGAACTCACCCTCTTTCTTTCTCAGAAATCTGGATGTCTGTGACCCTCTACCTTTCCATTTCTTTAGCGTTGTTAATGTACTGTCTGGTGAATGTTTTGTCTGTTTTCTTCCAGTCCACTCTCTCTTTCAAGAGTGCAGTAACATGTACTCCAAAAATGGAATGCTTCTTTGGTTGTAGTTCCACTACTTTTCTCCCCAGTGTAGATCAATGCAGTCTCGCTGTTCGTTTCTCGAGAGATAGAGACTTTAGTTCCCAGTTAGCTTCTCAATCAGCCAACCAGCACTGACCGACTGGACACAAAAGCCTCACTCACACACTTCTTGTTCTTATTCCTATGGGTTTACACTGGATACGTGGTGCGTGAGTGGATCCGTAAAAGGTGCAGCGCAAGCCACTTGCGGTGATAGTTAAGCGCAGGCATCCTTTGGCTTCGATCATTGTTGTCATATAATAAGCGGCTTCGTTTGTGATCAACATAGTACTCACAATCTGGAAACACTTGTACTGTCTGGTGAATGTTTTGTCTGTTTTCTTCCAGTCCACTCTCTCTTTCAAGAGTGCAGTAACATGTACTCCAAAAATGGAATGCTTCTTTGGTTGTAGTTCCACTACTTTTCTCCCCAGTGTAGATCAATGCAGTCTCGCTGTTCGTTTCTCGAGAGATAGAGACTTTAGTTCCCAGTTAGCTTCTCAATCAGCCAACCAGCACTGACCGACTGGACACAAAAGCCTCACTCACACACTTCTTGTTCTTATTCCTACGGGTTTACACTGGATACGTGGTGCGTGAGTGGATCCGTGAAAGGTGTAGCGCAAGCCACTTGCTGTGATAGTTAAGCGTAGGCATCCTTTGGCTCCGGTCATTGTTGTCACATAATAAGCAGCTTCGTTTGTGAGCAATATACTACTCACAATTTGGGAACACATTTAAGAACTAAATGGTAAGTGTCAACGCCTGGAAGATGATGAACCAGAGGCGACCATTGGCATAGTATGCACGTGCTATGGGGGATGTGCCACCAGGACGAACGACAATGTATTGCTGCCCAATGTGTGTGAATACACGTCAGCCGTGCAAATGAGTGTACGCGTTCGTGATCCTATGTCATAGGATGATCTGTACAGGGTTTCGTATGGTAAACGACTTCTCAGGCCGAGTGTCATTTACGATCACACCAACTGTGACAGGTCAATCCGAACCGGATACCACCAATCGTTGTTAATGCTTGATCTGCGTGAATTCCTGAACATTTTTTTCCCGGTGACTTTACAAATCACATACCTAGTGTTTTTTTCGGTTACCTAGACGTGATTGTAGCAGTTAACTCAACTACACATGAACGGGGTGTTCATAACTGTGAACGTGGATGAGCTTGAAATGCACCATATTAGTGACAACCGTTAGGTATTTCTGTGAGGCTGTGTTAAGCAGGTGAGGTGGTCCTTATGTGTGAGTGGTGAAACAATTTGGCCCACACACAGCGATCCAACGTGATGAAAGGTGTCAACTGTTTCCAGATAATGCGGCGTATGTTGAGAGACACTTGGAATTTCAGTTGAATGGATACGCAAGATATGCTAGGATGTGTGCACAGGTATAGGACTACTAATAAAATCGGGCAGTGATGAGTAAATTTAACGCAAACACTGAGGAATACTCTGTTGATTCTCACTGAATTGAGACAGAATCATTGTGGGTTTTGCTCACAGAAAAACAAGGACTGACGTCCTGAAATTGAATAGCTCCTAAAGTGAGTGCAGACCAATCAGATAAGGATCAAGATAACCATGGGGTGCAAAGGAAAGCCTGTATTCGAGGTGATGTAATATTGTGCAGCACCTGTCCGCTTTTGTGACAACTTAACCGTTGCTGCCCGCCATCCTCTTGACGCACCGCCTGTGTTAGGGTTGGGTGACAGGGTGATGCGTGCACATAGGTGACGGGACGAATAGAGAACTTATTCTGGCGGATTTCTTGGGATACACTGTTCGGCTGTAAGTATTGTTCTGGAGCCCCCAAGCGGTTAACATTGATCGGATCGATATAGGTTCGATATGAGTTAGCCAGAAGTTCACATGCCTATAGCTGTACAAATCACAGTCCATCATTGCACGAAATGGAATTGGCAGCGATTGTTCTCTGACATTCAGAGTTGACTCGCCCTCCGTCACATACCCGAAAAAATGAAGAAACAGAGTAAAAAATGTAAACACCCAATTATTGAGTTTAATCTCACCGTTCACTCAGACCGATATGATCAGCCCATCATGCACATACACATATATGATTTATTCCACACGCAGCAGCACTGTGTAAGGCCTACGAAATTCATGCTAAGTGAGGTGTCAAAGTATGCTTGCGTTTCAGTATTCTCCTAAGTTTGTGCGGTGGCGAGCTGTCCGCATTGACTACTGACCAGAAAACTGTACACTTAGAGAGGCATGGCAATTTCAGGTGTTTTCGTAGAAGTAATCGATTTAAGACAACCACTAGCAGGAAGGACTATAAAAGAGACAATCAAGCCGACATCGGTAGCTTCCCGTCCTAAGTACACCGTGGTGACACCTAAGTAGCTTGGGGATTGGATCCAAGGAATTCATGTGTAACAATTTCGGCGAAGAGGAAAAGCAACGCACTAAGATATTGGATGATGAGGTTCGGTAGATAGCGTGTGATTATGTGAAGTTTAATAATCGAAATTCGCTTAGCGTCATCGTGACAGATGATTTTGTGTGGAGAGCGGGCGATCGAACATCTGTGCCACACTTTACGCACACTTTCGTCGCAAGATGCGGGTTAGAACTAATAACCTTGGAATGTACGGGATAAATCGTGGTGGATTTGCATGATGGGTTGACCGTGTCAGTCCGACTGAACGTTAAGGACAGTCTCGACGACTGATTGTTTCCAGTTCCTATCCAAGTTTCCCGTTTGAGATGTCAGTTTAGGAAGAAAATTTTCAGTCCCATTATGATAAGTGACCAAGTCAGAGAAGTAACTATTCTAACGGTCAGTGAAATATCTCGGTGCGGCCGTGAGTCACAGTCGAAGCCCACAATGTGTGGATCACAAACACTAACAGAATTCGAACGAGTCATCAGTGAAATAAATCAAGTGAACCGACAGGAAATGATAGGTGAAAATCTACAGGAAACGCCAGTCAAACGGACAGAACCTAGCAGAAGTGCACAGCACGTTTAAATGAAAGCCTTGCTGCGTTATGGGCTGGGACTCCGATTGATAAACGCCAGCGCACGAGTGAGGCGGGAACGTGCGAATTGAACGATAACGATTACGCTTTACTGAACGCATGTGTATGTGCATTTGCGGAGTCTCAGCTTTGTCTTTTTCAGGTTCTTTGCGGTCCATTGAAGGACCCATATCTAAACCCTCGCAGAGTTCAGTGTTTTCGAAATTTTACGATTATGTACGGCCTGCAAACAATTTATTATATTGGGAACTATGATATTCCATATCAACCAATTCAATCATGGTAAACCGTCGGAGAGCGCAGAATAGTTTTCGAGCCTGGATCATTGAATGGCCTCAAACAAGTAAGGTGACGACATCATCGGTCAGTAAGGCTGAAATTTCGACTTAACAGAACGAAAGTCAGAGAAAGAAACTTACATCTTCCCACTGAATTTATACAGCTCGGAACTGGGTGCTTCCACTTCAGCGGGAAAGGTGAAATGCAGTGGTGAGAATGAACTCTGAAGTAAACAAGACATAAATGGGTGGTTACTGTGTTGCAAATTGGGGTCTTAAAACATATTAACCTCAGTGTTATTAAATCAGGAAATCCTACACCTTGCAATTGGAGCCAGTGGATAAAATTTATCAAGGATGCACCTGGTAATTAAGCGAGTATTACACTCAGACTAGACGCATCAAAAACAAGGCGACCGCATATAAGTGCGCAGAACAATGAGCGGGGTAGCTTGTAGTTGCCAGTCTTTGCAGATAAAAAAAATGTGTGGTGTACATTACTGTCGCCTTGGATTTGCGGCTCTCGGTCGTGCACCCGACTGAACTCAGGAACACCACGTTCGGCATACTGTTCGATAAAAACAGTGCCAGCACATTCGCACTAACAGTTGTGTTCAATTTTTGTTTAGCCGAGAATCGAAGTCCAGTCAAGCAAAGTTTTATACGAATCGATGGACTGAACAGTTTCAGATTTTCAGCAAGGACCACATAGACGAACAATGGGGAAGAATGAGTGATCTTATGTGAATCACAGTGCAAAAGCCATGCGCCGTTCACGTCCTGTTCGTGCCGGTTGAGTGATGTTAACCAATTTTACCGTTCTTCATCCAAAACTTCATGGGAAATCGTGTATACTGCTGATTATGTTGTCCATAATTAATGAATTCCATCAGTCCATTGCCCCTGACTACCGAAGAACTCCAAGAAAAAGATGTACCTTGTTAAAAGATGAGCTTTGGCTACTCGCCCACTGTCTGCTTAACAGAAATCAAGTGATTACCGAACACTTAGGCTGGCGGTGTAACTTTGTCATCCATCGTTCCCAGTCGCTGCCGGCATAAACTTTTTATCCGATTTATATCCAGAAAAGGTTGTTTGTATAGTGTTTAACAAAAAGATGATTCCAATTGCCTGTCTTTCGAGATTAGCCGGTACCTTCCTCATTTGAGTAAACAGGGTTTATGAGTCTACAGCTTTAGTTGGCGAGCACGGTTCACATCGGTGTGAACCCTCAACTCAGACAAAAGATCAGGAGGTTGTGCAGAGGGCAGATTAGTTGAAAAGTTTCAAGAGGTACAAAGATTTTCGGGCAACATCTCGAATCCTTCTGAATCGTTTTGGGGTCTGATAGTGCCTCGTCAGCACTACTGTGGTTGCTAATATCTAATTGCAGATAATGAAGTTAGGAGTTTTTGACTAGTTAGTGTGTCTGGAAGGCTGCACCAGTAACAACGAGGATACGAAAAGGTGAACGAAAGCTCACATCTCCAAGGCTGCATCGACAGTTGTCAATCTGAGTGACTAGCGACAACCGAAAATTGCTTTCTTAGGACTTAGAGGTCGCGTGCACTACGGTGATATTCTACGGTTGAGGTTCAAAGTAGACGTCACAAAATGTATTCAGGCTTCCGGTCAGTATTATATGCGTTTAGTCGCAAGTGTCACATGGACAGTGAAGTTTGGAATCGGGTATTCGGTAACGATTATTGAACGAACCCATTCAGTTGGCCCGCGGGGATACGCATGCAGATTTAAAGGGTTCGGTCATGAACCGAGAATGCATGTTAGTGTGCAGTCTGTTATGTCGGTTAAGGTGAGCAAGTGGTAACTAGGCATTCAGTGATGAAGATATTCACCAAAAGGTTATACATAGTGGAAGGCGGGCGTCTTCTACATTGGAGGATTCCTGACCCATATAGCCTATGGCTTGAAATATTGGAACAAAAGACGGATAACATGTCTCATTCGTGGAGATGACGTACTTGGTTGACCGAGATGATCGCGAGTACAACTCACTTGGGACGTCGTAATCGTGAGATGACCGATTGGTATTAGCAAGACGGTTATTGTGCCTTCTATAGAATTGACCGGACAATCCGAGCATTATTTGCGAACGAACGAGGCAGAGTTTGGATGATAAATTGATCGTGCCTAATGTGAAACCAATGACGTCATGGTATGCGGACCGCCACTCAGACCATAGTCTTGGCAATGTCATGCACCATTGACTAACTCTGACAAGAGAGGAACTTGAGTCTGTCGCTCCCCTTCGGAAAGAGCTAGGTGGAAAGTCTGTAGGGATGTAAAACCTGGGTTCACGTGTAATTAATGGTCGATGTGTACCAAACAAATCCAAAACTAATTACCACTGAGAATACTTTGTAAAGCGGGAGAATGAAGGCCATAGTGAAGATGTTGACTTGTGCCTGCTTGCAATTTGGCTGTCTCGTTTTCAAGTAATGTATATCATGATGCTGATGGCTCTCAGGCATTGAAGGATTAAGAAATAACTAATAATCCATTTCTTAACAGTATAATTCGAAGCTTTCCAATGCTTTTATAGAGGCCAAAAATAAGCGCCGAACACTGATATATCACTGTGAGTCACGAAGGGTTTTGAATAGGAAGTCTGCTATAGGCATGTAAGATATGGTGGACTGTAACAGTGCTATCCAGTTGGGTTTGGTACGCGGCAGCGAGAGATGTGAGGAAATGTTACGAACGATTAAATAACACAAGGTGTGGTTAACCGTCCTAAAATTTGACCTGCGTTACAGTGAGGAAATAATAGATGAATACGAATTATCCCAATCACTAAATTCTGGCTACCAGGTTGCCATTAGTACTAGCAACCGGTCATTTCAAAACGGTACGCCGTTTCTAGATCAGCAACGGTCGAATGCAAGAGCCAACAACACAACAGCATTCAATTTGAATATAGTTAGTGCCCAAAGATTCTTTGCAAAATAAGATTGGGAAGTCGAGCTAAAATAAAGTAAACCAGAGTTGTAGTTGGCCAAGGAAGTGACCGACAATGACGATCAACCAACCTTCTTGTAGGGTCATCGGTGAGGAAATAAGTAGCCGCTGCATACAAATAAACGGGTGAGACCGAATGTTTGACTTGGTGTTACAAGCTGATCGTTCTTTTTCTCAATTAAAGTCATCAGAGGAAACGCAATAAACTGGAGATTCCTGAACTCATATGCATACAAACGATAAATGACAAGTCCTAACGGGTCAATTGCTTATCGAAGTTTGTTTATTCGTGAACTGCTGACAAGTGCTTCCTCTACTAACAGCGCAATGAATCGCAGAGTCCGACAACAAGTTTAATTTACCGCCACCACCAGCATACTTTACCCACGCTTGACTGGGGTATTCACAAACAATACACGTTCGACAATTGTCCTAGATCGATTGTAAGATACCGATCAACTTGAAGGATACTGTACATGTCAACCGACTGAATAATGATGCGTTCTGTTCGGAACTATGGACCCGAATGAGTGAAACCACTCTGGTCACGAGGACAATACAGAGCACATAAGAAATGCAACCTGAGTGTGACTGGAGTGATCGGCCAACGAGAGAATATTCGCAATAGTGACCAAAAATAATACAGCATGAGAAAGTTGCCACCATTTGTGGACTGTTTGAAAACTCACATTCAGTCGCCAGGCACACGAATTGGATGGCGGAAAAGAATTGAGGCTAAGAAGGTCAAGAAATGCTGCACACACGTATCTACAAAAAGCATCCCTCTTTAGATGAAAACTTAGAAGAGTCAAATGGGAAAATTTATCGACAACAAGGGTTTAAGGTCATCTCGCGTCCTAGTTAACCCCGTCGAATGAAATTGTCCTATCTTCAATTATTTTACGAAAGAAAGTGTTTTTTACACTGTTTCAGCTTGTTTTAAAGGACTAGCCGAGACTGTTGAGGTTAGGGAGTATTTCACGTCCTTTTACCTTGCTAACAAGGAAGTTCCAGATGTGAATTACCTCTTGTGAACAAGCAAATCAGAGAGGAAGTGAGTTTCGTCTATCACTTTCAACTATCTCATCGACCTCGTGCGATCAAGTCTGAAGTTATTGTCCTGTGAAAACCCGATAAACGTCTCAGATGATCAGGACAAATACTGGAAGTAGCTTATCCACTTTTCCGAGCTATCCAGATCGTTACATATGCATATATGAGAATCCCATTGCCTAAGGTAAAGGAGCATGTGAGCTCCTGAACGGACGAGCGATTCAATATTCTGCAAGTTTTGAGTCCGTTATTTTGGTACCTCAGGGCGAATGACGATTCAGCAGTCTAATAAAGATGAAGTTACGTAGTGTCTCACTCTATACACCTCCTCATGGACCAAAGTGGTCCACTACTAACCCGCAATCTCATTTGTAAAGTCCAGATTGTCAGAGACAACCTTTTGGAAAGACAAACAGACCCAGCACTACACAATTACAGGATTGAAGCTAACCGCTTAATTGAGGCACTGTAAACGGATGAGAAAGCATCAACGCCTCTCATCATTTATAATTCACAGTCGCATGGTTATTGTAAGGAATCACAAAGCGCTGGAACTAAAGTCTTGGATAAACTCATAACTTTTCGGCGAACGACTGGTTGAGCTTAACGACAAAGTGGGTCGGGCCAACACGAACGTCTTTCGAGTTCATGCTAATATCGGATGTTATCTGAGAGAGGGAGAATGTGCTAAGGTTAAGTCGAGAGCCTCACTCTCAACATCACTGCAAGGTCACAGCTATTCGATCACGGAGTTACCAATTTCTTCAAAGTGACCTACAAGGGAACAAACTATTTCAGAGTGACCTACTGCAAGTGTCATCCCAGATGTGGTATGTGGTAGGTGACACGGACACATCATTCGACTCAACTGCTAAAACCATAAGAATTCTATACTTTTGGATGCCTCGATATCACTTTTGCCTATCACGTCATTCCTCCATGGTTTGCCGTTAGTTTAGGATGATCCGTGATGTTCCTCTAGCATTGTTCTACATTCTCAAAGTCCTTCAAACCAAAAGAATTATTCTAATTCTGCAGGAGAGAGATGATAAAAAAGCGTGTTATGCTACATTCTTAATACCGTGTAACGGTCTTCACTATGTGAAACCCAATCGAGTCGGGTCATTAACCACCCTGGATTACAGAGGATGGGACAAATACTGGGGCGATAAATTAGAAATATGCGACGAAGAGAGAACAAAGATTTCAATTTGGAGAACACAGCTATGCCTGGTGGGTGTACAATAAGTGTTCGCCAACTCGCCTCGGTCAAAACTTCCGTTAGGGTTGGGATTTTAGCGCAGTGCAACTGTTCTCACTTCTTATCCCATTGCTTTAGTTTAGATCGCACGCAGCGGACGTTCCTGCACAGTGGTATGGTAATATCACAAAGGTTTCTTAGGTCAATCTAAAGTGATATTGAGTTAGAGGTGAATGATGATGACATTGAGGCATCTTAAAGTGAAACAAACTACTAGCTGAGAGAGGCCTGGAATGTGCTCAAACCTTCCGTAGTTGTGTAATGCTCTGTAAGCTGTTGGCTGCCAGACTGTACTCAAATCATTAAAGAACGTGACTAGAATATGACAGTGTCTGCTCTATTTACAAGCGTGTGTTTTGATTCAGACGATGCCTTGATACCAGAGGAATTCGGAACACCGACGAAGATACGTCTGTCAATGAGAACGTCGTTATCTATCACCAATTCGCAAGCGTGAGTTATCTAGCAGAAGAGGAGAAACAATAATTGTTTGTCACTAAAGCAAGATCAACTAATTGGGCCTCCTGCATGGAAAGCCAGTCAGAAATGCAGCTGTACGTGCAATCATATGCGGATGCGCCGGGACGTAATAGGTAGGTAGCACGGAAGTTATAACCGGAAACGCAAAAGCATACCGTCGAGAAAAGTAGACGTCAGCAAGTAGTATTGCATTCAGGTTTCGTTTGATTTGTTTGTACTCAACTGTAACTGCAATTCTTACAAAAGTAAGCTAAACTTACTACAGTTACCGTCTAATGAGCATTTTTTGATGCCTGTGCGGTATGAAGCCACAGCCTGGAGGGCGTACACTGAAGTTCTCCCACTTAAGGATTGGCTGATCTACTGGTGTTATTCAGTAGGAAATGAGGGATGGTGTTACAATCGATGTCTGTCTGCATTCTCACCGCCACAATTCACAAGGCCGAGTCGTTTGTAATTAGTAAGTACTTACTCGAGAGATGGTACGCTCAACGACTTCTCGCTGCTTCAAATTAGATTCACCATCCAAATTGGCAGTTTCGATGTGACATATACCAGCGATGTTAGACGAATGAAGTAGGAGAATATCAGCTGGAATCATTTCGTTTGTGTGCAGGCGTAGAAAATCTCCGGGTAAAATATTCTCCCAGATCTCGTCCACGTACACACCTTTTTCACTAAGATCGAAAAGTGGAAAAAAATAACCAGGATAAGATGGCTGTAACTAGAAGCGTAAATGATAACAGCATGGAACATAACCATTCGACTACCAGCCTGAACTAACAAGATTATCGATGTGGCTTACCTGGATCGACAAAGACGATCTTCACTGTCTGGAAGTAGGTAACTCCTAATTATGACTGGGGATTGAGGTCAGGTGTTGATGGTTAAGTGGAACCTGTCATACAATGTCTACCAAGAAAAAACCGGATGCACACAAGGTGAGAGTTGATTTAGAGATTCTCACAGGTTGTGTCAGTTGAAACAGCTAGTCCAATCCACGTACTTTCAGAGTGTGATGAAAACAATAAAGAATCACATTACGCCATTACACCAGCACTACTAAATGATCTAGAGATGATACAGGAAAGTTGATCGGAATCATACATGCGTTGAGCGTCTTCACGTTATGATGCATGTCATGCGGGAGAACTAGATTATCAAACAAGTAAAAGAGAACGAGACGAAAAAGTCAACAAAGATTGAAGGAATATAAGCTCTTCAAACAGAACCGCCATTTATACCAGTCCGACGCCATTTCCAATACAGTATCCAATCGCAGGTTAGCTTCCTCTGAGCAGGGCTCTAACCAAGAAGCCAATACAGTCTTGCGCGAACAAACCTCGATATTACAAATTCCGTCCTTCACACCTACATCATGAACCGACCACTCGACTGCCACCTCTAGCCTAACTCATCGTGTGTAAAACATACGGAATGACAACAGACGAGTTGGTATGTACAAAACGCCAATCCACCGAAACCCCTGTGCCAAATCAACACGCATATCACCATACCCAACTTGTCTAGTCAGTGAACATACCAACAAACTGTATAGTGTCTTAGTCGGTGCTCTCATGGTCAACAACAACAGTACAAAAACCGGTAGTCTTTAAACACCACCTACACGAACGATCCAGGCTTCCCAGTCACAAAAAGGGATCGTGAGTACTAGTGTTGCGCATTTCATTTTGTGATGAAAGGTTGAGGTGGTGAACATTCATAGATGTTACCCGCGGTCGACTGGTTGACTGTTGACCTTATCAGGCAAGTCATGAGCGCTGATACAATCGCAGAGACAGGTTATTTTCTTTTGGTCGTTTCCAGTGTGTCAGCAGCATTTATGAGTGTCGGCTGTTGTCAAACTAGCAGTAGATCCTTGCACTACGCTGGAACGACTTACAAGCACAAGCTACGGGTTGCTATTGCTGTTACAGTGTGAACGTTTTGGGCCGTTTGTAATACATAGCAGGGTAGGATGATATGATCGTCATATAACAGATCTGGAATTCACTCAACGACGGACCTCGTGAACTACAAAGGATAGCAAAGAAAAATCGAATAAGCTTGTCGAACACCATGTGTGATTCGAGAAGACGGTGAGGAATCACTGCATGCTCTAGTCTGTTTGAGGTCTTACTGTGAGGCAGTTTGAGTAGTCTGACATGGTCCCCAAGCGCGATTTTCAGATAGAGCAATCTCGGCATGCTTTGTCGTATGTTTTGAAGCAACAAATATCAGTAGTCTAAATATATGACTGTGATTAAGCAAGTGAAATGAATTACTGATGAATAGTTTGGGAGTTGGTTGATTTCAGGCTGAACACGCTCGACTTGAAACTTAAAAGACGTGAAATGTAATTAATGCTAGGGTGAAAATCGGTATTCTTATCATCTGCTGAAGTCATACTGTGAAAGGACTCAGTGGTTGGTGTCGCCCGCAAGTTCACAGCCAGAAGCATCCTTCAGTAATAGTCTAGGAGGTGGATACGAATGTGATGGATACCCAGTTAGGTAGAATGACTTCCTCGTCCTGTAGTTACTGTAACCAAGCTGTCGACCACTTAATTGAAAAGAGACCATTATTCCTTGCGTGAATCACAAGTAATTCACTTGGGCAATGAGCTTTTTGCTGTTTTAGATACTTGGGATGCCATAAACCTCCAGATTCGATTGAAGACGAAGAGTACATCGGTCAAGCAGCACTAACGGGACAACTGGAAGGGGGAAATGACCAGCTGAGCTGCCAGTGGTTCCTGTCACCATTGTAAATTGAAAAGAGGCTCACCATTGGCCTCAGAGTGCTTCGCTTACATTGAATTGTTTAAAATCAATGGTTCAGATGAGCTAGAATGGCTTCCAAGAATTCCCAAATGTGCCAGTGGATTCTATCATCATTACGAGTACTGATCATCAGGTTTCTCGATATTTTCGAAGTTTTATGAGTTCCGATCCAACTGTTGTATAAACTGAGTATTTGTATTCAGTCGGAGAACATAACACAGTTCAGAGCAGCACTCCGAGAGCTAATGCATGACAACCGGAAGAGCCACGGTGCTACATGAAACGATATCCGCATTATGCATAACATTGCGAACGTATTTGACAAAATTTTACATCTCAATACAGTCGGCTTGCGAGTCTATAGTTTAATAAAGTTTGGCATGTTTCAGTATTTTAAGCCCATCCAGTTTGCCCACGTTAAGCCTTAACTCTTGACGCCTTAGCTGATCGACTGGAACGTAAAACAAGTTGGGGGGAAACATCCGTGTGGTCAAAGTGGAAGCAGGTGATCCAGATTTCGTTACATTTATCCCCTCAGCCCCATAAACAGTAGTTGAGGGGAACGCCAGCAATGGTTGAAGTGTCAGAAATTGGTAACCACCACGAAAAAGTTATGGACTGCACAAAGTTGTAGGGCCAACTATGCCAATGCAGCAGTCGGTCACGGAATACTCCTCATTACGAGTGCGCCGTCAGCTGTCACTTTTTCAATTTGTGCATTCAAGACTCTAGCTAAAAACACCACAGCATCTGTTGTGTGCAGAAGATCAGTTAGATGGCATTAGAGTTTGTCTTGGACAATGTCCGAACCATATGGTTGGATAAAAAGAGCAGAATGCTTTGCAGTACGCAATGAGAAAGAAGTAAACATACATGTATACGGATTTCACTTGGAAGTGTGGCACTTCCACAAACGTTCACTGGAAAAATACTCACTCAGCTAGGATGAACAAACAAGTTGCTGTTGTGATTGGACGGTGTTGACATGACGTCTTGGCAACCGCTAGTCTTCAATAAATAGTGGCTGTTTGTCTAATCACCAGCCCTCACCCAGCCACGTGCACGACCGTCGTCAGCTCATCCAACTAAATTTAATGACCTCGAGCTTGGCACGCTGACCGACAAAAGCCAACGATTCTATAGTGGTGGACGGATTGATGAGCTCTGACATCATCTCAAAAAGAAGAGTAGGATAGTGGATATTCACATCAGTTCAAGGGTGGCGCCAGCGGTTCGACCATAGAACTTAAGCTCACTGGTTTTATCCGTTCCTTTGGAAAGAGCGTGCTAATCCTTCGTGATCACACCATCAGTGGTCTGAACTAAAAAGACCGACTGTAAGAAAGTTTGCCTCCCCCCGCCAATATTGTTCAGCTGAGATTAGGGGATGCTTCAAGAGGACTATGCTCTGACGGTCAAGTCGTTTTACAATTCTGACTGCTCACTTTGGCTAGTTCGACCGCCCAGAACACGTTTTTGTGATCATTCTGATTGCACGACTTACCAGATAGTGGACTGACGTGGGTGGTTTGCACGTGAATTCGGTGTTCTCGAGGGCGTGGCAGCAGATGAAAAATCAACAGATAGAATATTATATTAATGGCTAACGGGGAGAAGTCATTTCGGTAATCATCGCAAGAGGTGGACTAATTCTGCTGCAATAAACAAGGACGAAGCCACCGTTTCATTCATGACAAAATCACGTCGAATGCGCTGTTCATTTTTGTCTAATCGTGCACAGAGTTCTTGGTATGGCGTCTGGACAGGTGAAGACTGGAGGAGCATCCAGTATCGTATAAAAAAATTAGTCAGTCGTTGATACTCAACACCACCCGAATGAGTGATGCCAACAAACTAGTCCATGTATGTAAATCTTTGTACTGTCAATGAGGCGTACGCTGCCCTTACAAGCAAAGATCAATAATCAGAGAGACTATAACCGAACTTTTTAGCCAAACCTAGGACCGACTTTCAGCTAGGATCCCGTTAATTAAACCTAACTCTGCATCGGTGCTCAACACAATCTCAATGGCACCTTGGCTAGACGTTGACACTGGTGGGTCCCAAGACAAGCATAAGTAACTTCGCGCTGTGAATCAGCAGATGGGACCAGAATTTCAACACAGTACTGAAGTCTTGAAAAGAAATGTCCGTAGGGTTCAGCATTTGGACTGTAACAAGGTCCAATGTGCGCCTTAAAGCTGTTTGCTGATCAGTTGGCATGAACGTTCGGACCAACAGAGTTCAAGATTTCAAATATCGTTTGGGCTGGCCGTGTACTGATAGTAGTCTGGATCACAGCTGTCCACCATAGCGACAGACAATACATTTACGGCCTACGATTGAGGAATTTAGTTGGTTGAGAGGTGAAGAATGATAAAACGGTATGCGAAAAAATTAATAAGTAAAATTTGGTAGCGGTGAAGTCGTAACGGTAGTCTAACCCCTTTGAAACCAAACTCCTATTGTCAGAATTCTTGAAACACCAGTAGCTGAAATTTCTAACTAAGGACATCGAAATGAAAGCGCGGGAACAAATTTATTCATCGAGCCAAGAACTGCTGTAAGAGTACCCTGTATCTATAGGCTACAAACGATCATTAACTGAAGTTGGGAAATCAACCACCATCTATTCCTTATAGAAACACTCTACTTAGTCTGACTTTTTGGCTGACGTCCAGTTAGGGGTGTGACTTTCCCGCACTAATAGAAAAGTTTGACAAGCATGAAGTAGTAACAAAGAACATGGTGTGGTTGGTGCAGTAAAACAAATTAAAAGGGTAGATCCTGTTGTCTACACTTCAGTGAAATAACATATACGAATGAGAGTAAAACTGTGGACCCCAATGTGAGGTACGTGAGCAGCTCCCAGTCGTCAAGTCCAAAAAGGGGTGCTGACTTGGCAGCTTGTGAGTAAAAAAACTAGACCCACGAGGCAGTGGGGAAGAGTGCAGAGTACACGTCTCATTTAAGGTCAGTGATCAACATGCACCAACGACAAAAATTACCCAGTTGTCCTGTTCTAGTAATATTTTCCTCATAATCAAGCCAACACCAGTCGATTTTCGAAGCAAACAAACATATATTATTAACGAATGATTCTTTGATAGCTTTTATGGAAAATGAGGTACACATGGAAATGAGTACCATAGCCGTGACAAAACTAAACAGCCGTCCAGTGCAGTGTGATTCTACAAAACGATATGGTGTGCTTAGAAACTTCGAGTGAGGAATCCCACACATTAAGTAAACTTCCTACGAGAGACTGTGACATGCTGGATTTCAAACACGTTCATGTTCGCCTCAAACCAACATCTAGATTGGCTGTAGAGTTGCATAGCTTGAAAACCTTGCCTAATTGGCAATCTTGTAAGCCTCGCTGATGACAAACGGGGTTGGTGCCGGAAGTGAAAGTCGGTCAGTTTGAAACGTTAATCCCAGGGGGAAGTAGCCAATTCCTCATGGTGCGACTTTGTCTTGAGTAAACGAAATGAAGGACTGAAGAGCACCAAAATAAATTGCAGTTTTCTAAAACCGGAGTCGGTGTCTTGACCGCCATCCAATAGAGCCAGCTCACCCATACAATAGGCTGGCAGTTTTACATCAGATAAGATCATGTCAATCATATGGTTTTAAATCACAGAATCAAACGCATAGCCAACGATACGTCCAGGAAGCATGAACTTCAGCTCATAATACTTGACGCTGTCTCTTCTGATAGTGTAGTGAAACAGTCTCACTCATTTTGTTAGAATCCAATCATTTAATTTGGTTTATTCATCACACTACGATTCTTGCGGACATACTGAATTTGAGGACTGGAGTAAGCGCTGTAGCACTGTTTTTTCTACTATAGGCTAACCATAATTTTAGTTAGTTCTATCGCTTTTATAAGCTTACTCGTCATTCTCATAGCTTCATCTGCACAATATCGTTTGATCCTCACAAACAGCGCGTAACAGCGTCCGTAGAGAGAGAGGCTTTTGGAAACCCTTCTTGTGCACGCTTGCATTTACTAGAGCATTCTTTCTTTCCCTTTTCTAAATCTCAGTTAACATACTCGTGGCATGATGTGGACAGAGCAAATGCAAGATAAAGGACCAGTCATGTGGGAATATGAATACTCATGGATTATGTGGGCTGATTTACGGCCAGGACGTCCATATCTAGACAGGAGAACTATTAGAGTTCTCGACCTAAGCTTTTGGCCAAAAGCCTGCTTCATAAGACAGCAGGTAGATGGCAATGTATCAGAAGTAGTATTATTTCCGGGAAAGATGTCGGCATCCTTTCAATAATCAAATTGGAGGACCAGAAGATTGTGGTTCGTCAGACCTCTACCCATTGACTTGCCTGGCATGAATAACTCTGTCGGTCTGATCGTCACGTCGTCCACTTTAGCTCAGTGGGTCATTGGAATACGCAAGTCGTCACACCGCGTCAAGGTCCAGTCTCGTTGTGAAGGCCATGGGAATCCGTAATGGGATAACGAATTCACACACAGATCATTGGCAAAACTGTTTAGCAACTGTATGGTTGGTTGACCAGTTATGTGCACTTGGTTTTCGGGCATTTGGTGTCCATGTGGCCGAACAACGTTGAGCCAACGCTCAAGTTTGACGATATTATAGTAACCCGAATGCATTGTACAATTTTCGTCGTTGCTATTTTCCCCACCCGTGTGTGTGATTCACTTTCTATGGGGACTATTCAGACAAAATTCAGCTTACGCCTGTCTGATAACATTCGTTCTTTTCTCGCTAATTGCTAATATGGAAGATATTTCCGAAAGATAATGAAGTCACCGCATAAGCCAGCGAGCACCCGAGTCGTATAGATGTTTTCTGAACTCATTTAAACATATGCGTCTGTCACTTTTGCATCCAAACAACCGTTGGTTTTATCAATATGATTCTGCTACCTTTTACATATAAGTTGGTAGCTACAGCCTGAATTGGGTTATTCTCTTTTGACTGATAGTGGTCAAGAACCCCGTGAAGTGATTAGATGACTCTGACAACGTCACACCCCGATGTGGACAGAGGCAGATAGCGATTAAACCGTTGCACTTGTTTGGATTTCGGCTATATAACACTGTCCGGTCGTCCTTCACAAGCGACCCGAAGAACTGCTAAGATGCACGCACAAAAATTTATAACAGTCGTTCTAGACTGCAAATGATGAACACTAAATTTCTTCGTTGTGAAAGGAGCTCCTAAATTAACAGCAATGTTTTTAGACGTGCGTTTCACTCTGTGTTTATGTCATCAGAGTGATTGATATTTATCCAAAATCTTGGTAGGTTACGTCGGCAATTTTACGTCAGTTTTTCTTTGAAATATTTCGACTAACAATCGCCATGACAACTGTGTTGAATTAAATGGTTAGGGGAAAACCACCAGAACTCACGGAAGACGTAATATTGGGAACATTCTACTGGTCACCACATCACATTTAGCATATCTGGTGAGTTAGAAAAACACAGTACTCTCCCAACAAGAAGTATCTTTCGGAGGATGCATAAATTCTTCGATGGTGGTGTTTCACCTCGAGAATGAGGGTAGTTAGGCTCATGTATACGAACCGAGGTGAGTGTCACGTAGTAAGTGAAACAACTTGATAAGTATGCACATCTGAAAAAGACAGTGCGGAGATGCCATCAGGTGTGCTCTTAGCAACATAGAGTAACAGAGACTCCTAAAACTATGTGACTTTTGTCTACAGCACAACTACCACACAGTGATGAAGGATGATGCACTTGAACACACAATAGTAACAACTACAAGCAGTTCAGACTAAGAGTTGGAAAAAACGAGCGATTTCGTCGGTGGGATTTTAACAGTCAAATATCACTGGCTAAGCACTGTGCGCACCCAAGTTCTGATGTCACGTCACAAACTATCTCAAACACAAGCCTCCTGAAATTGTTAGACTCTTCCGACAGCTAGGAGAGACCACCAAGAAAAGCTTTCACTGAATTCAGAATAAATGTAGATTCGCGGTTGGATTAGTTTTTGTGCAGTATTTATGCTTTGTTTAATTGAGCGTTTGGGTCTCCCTTGCTCCGCATTACCCACAAAACCTAGTAGTGTTGAACACTGAAGAAATATGATGAAAACTTTTGCTACATTTTTCCTAGTGGGACCATTTTCACTCAGAGAGAAAAGTTTTCTTTTTGAATTCAATGCCCACTGTGACTGGATCAATGCAACTGTGAACAATCCAATCAGATATGTTATCAGACATTATTGAAGAACACGGCCCGGAGATCAGCCCACGGCGTTGGTATCGTATAGATACCGTTACATGAAACTTACAAGCCAAATGTCTTCAAATGAGTCGACAACAAACTTATCAGACTCTCGGAAGTTTGCTTCTTCCAGGGAGACAACAGACCAAAAGAAATTTCATACCTCGTAAAAACATTACTTAGACTGTGGTGATAAGAAGCAGTTATGCCAAAACCAATGAATCGTCTTATATTCCAGTTCAAAACGATTACATTTTCGTTTGAAGAACTAGATCAATGCTAGCTCTCCAAGCCGCTATATAGACTTAGTTTATCAGAGGAGGTATGATGATGGCAAACTAAACAGAACCGCAAAACATGTATGCACATAACACACTGTCTAGCAAGAGGATAGACATAGGAATACGTAAGAGGCATCAAGAAACGAATATTTGTAAACCCTTAATTATAGGGACGCGTTCAGTCAACGAAGGCCAGCCTTAATGTCCGTCGTTCAGTCTGGATGCTAAGTCACTACCTGACCGTCGTACTTATATTATTAGCCTACTTCCAGTTCTGAGTCAGGTGAAAGGGTATCACAGAAAGAACTTTTACGAATGAGAGAAACAGGTTACAAGAAATCAGAGTAGACACAGAGATGTTCAAAATTAAAATGACGTGCTACTAGCCAACTCACTATAAGACTACTCAAACGGCAATTTTACTGCGCGCAGGCAGCAATGTGCAAGCAGTGTGTTCAAGACGGATAACCACTTTTTGCTCAATGGTGTGGGTTAAATGGCATAGTGTGTCAAACGATCAATACTGTCTCTGAATTAGAGCTTGAATTCGGAGTAAACTAAGAAATTCATATGCAAACCGAATGTACTACAATAAATTGCAATAAAATGGGGAAATACCTAGAACAAGGGAATCGTGAACCAAATGAGTATGCATTAAACATCACTTACGAACAAAATACTTTGCATATCTTCCGGTTTACTCGTCGATCAGATAAATGTCTTCTAAAATCCTCGTAAGCATCTTTGATTGCAACCACCGCAAAAGTAAGCACGACCGGGATCGGAGCAACTTCTTTAGCAAACGCATTGATTCCAGGCATAAAATTAAGAATCAATATGAATACAAAGTATATATTGGCCACTCGATGGAACTGTTCCCACAAATTTAACGGTAAAAACGTCCAAATTGAGTATTTGGTAGTGCGGATTTTGTTATCTGCATATTGTGCATTTGGGTTGTACGGTTGCTCGTTCTCATCTAGATGCAATGTGGTCGATGGGTAAATAGTCCGCGTTTCCGGTTTGTTAACTTTTTTAGTGCAACAATTTCCCATTGAAGCAAACGTGTGTTCACCGATCCAGCGGGTGCAGTTAATTGTAAACGTTCAGCAAACCTCAAGAATGAGTTGCGCCGTAAGTAGTAACCGTTTTTTCAATACAGGCTCTCATGATGCTGAAGTTGAAACAGGAAAGTTACATTTCAAGACAGTAGTCTTCAGCAACAGTCTGACAAATAAATAGAGGGGCTTATACCATCAAATACGCTGTTAATTTTAACTTGGGTTAAAATAATGTTGTGTATATGTAGACAACGAGAGAGATCGCCGAAACTGTTTGAGTGTTCTGTAGTACGCATCTGACAAAATTCAGTCATGCACTTTTGAAACGATGGCTCCCAAGGGGGGTTACAAGACGGTTGGGCGATCTTGTGAAACTGAAGTGTAGGACTGCCACAGTCTGTATGTATGGAATTCCCACCTACCTGAGTAAATAATGCACCGACTGTTGCAAGCGACTCCGTGTTCAGAAACTGAAATCAACCTCTCGAAATCGTTGACGTTTGGCAATTAATCTTTGGAAACTGTACCGGGAAGCTCCGACAATATCACCAAACTTGTGTGGACAAAGGACCATTCGTGGATCAACCAAAAGTGTGTCACTTGGAGTTCTTAAATTTTGTCATGAAAGACTGGAGCAATTTAGGAAGTCAAGTTAAGGTACACTAAGAAGGTCAACTGTGTATCCCTTTTTATGAAATTACATCGCCTAAAAATCCCACCAGGTATGCAACTAACTAACTTCAACACATCCGAGTGTTCTGCAGCTTGCAGTTCTTTCATGTGCTTTAAGATTTCGTATTCTGCCAGAAAATGTAGAAGCACTGAAATGCATGCTCAGTTCAAACATTTCTATCGGCTTTCAAAACCGACTTCGACTTCGAATGCCAAACTGTCAATGGTTTGAAGCGAAATTAGTCGATCTCGAGCATCGTAAAACCAATTTCAAAGAGAAATGTCCTCTCGCGCCAAAATGTAAATGTTTTCGTGGATCCAAAAGGGAACGACGTTTTGATGATATTGCATACGCGCAAAGGGGCAAGAACAGTATCACTGGTCAGATCTAGTCATATTGGAAGTATGTTGCCCACCTTGAATGATCGTTCCAAATTCATGTTTGACGAAACCCCTAATGCTCCCACTGGGTTCGAACAAAGAATACCGGTAGAATTACACATTTTGCAACAAGGGAACTTGATTGATCCGATAGCAGCTAAAGTATTACGAGGTTCTCGTGCACCCAAATTTTATGGACTGCCAAGGCCGTGTCGATGTTCAACTCATCTCAATATAAGTTAAAAAAGTGGCTGGTTAGGAAATTAAAACCAAAAAAGTTAAAAAATACGCATTCGCTGGAGGACAGTTCCTAGTTGGTTAAAATTCCTGAGAGTGTTAACTTTCACGACAAATACAAGACTACCATGCAAGTTAGATCGGTGTTCAAAACTGAACCCCTACATGGAACTTTTCGAATCATATAAAATTAGGCCGGTGCTAATCAACTCGCGTTACCCATTCTATTGTCTGAACTTGGACAATTCCCTTACTTTTGTGCTCCAAATGTGAAGATATACTCCTAACACAAATCCTGCAGAAAAATTAACGATCTAGCCAAGGGACGTATCTTGGCTAGATAGAACACCTATTTTCCCTTTACAGGGGTGACGTGTCATTCGTCAACGGCAGTGAAAAATATGCCTATGACTATGTTAATCAGGCTGCTCACTAACACTATAAAAATCTGAACACGATTGTAATAAGTCAGTTCCCCTTCTGGGATGCTCAAATTACCCGAAGGATCAATGGAGTGGTATAACGTACGTTGTGTATCAAGTCTATCTAGAGTAGCCAATACTTGGACCTTATTAGTTGTTTTCTAAGGCGTTGCAAAAACAGACCTTGCTCATTAGAACCCGGAAGATCTGCA
The DNA here is from genome assembly GCA_008508345.1 of Paragonimus westermani. NCBI lineage: Eukaryota > Metazoa > Platyhelminthes > Trematoda > Plagiorchiida > Troglotrematidae > Paragonimus > Paragonimus westermani. The sequence continues at coordinate 25,668 of QNGE01005190.1, read as the reverse complement.
CTTGGAAAACAATCCAAGGTGGACTACAAGTGACTGAGCAGAGCCTCGTGGGCAACGGATATCCACAGTCATTGATCTCCGAGTTTGAAACAAAAAGGCTCCCCTAGTAAATAACGAAGGTTTTGTCAAAGTTGGAAACCTTTTTAAAAACGTCGTATAAAAATGGTATCAGTAGGTCATAACAATACCGAGTAAAAGACGCTGTACAGAGGATGTACAAGTTTGTGATGAATTACACCACGAGACCGGTTCCACCTCTTAAACCTCAGTTTCCGTTGTCTATCAAACATGATACTATTTGTCAATTTTCATATAGGTCCCAGGTCGACAACATGACCAAGCATGACCGAGCAGCAGCTGGAGTTCACGATCTCGAAACACATTCTAGCATGGGCAAAGAAGCAGGCAGTACAAGTACAGGCCGACAGGCATGTGAGCACACAGCAAGCACAACGTCGACTACTGGCGTATACGATCGCTGTTCATCTTCTGAAGAGCCATTAACAAGTAGATCCCACGAAAGCATCCACAGTCGGTTAGGCAAGTGATAAACTGAGGTTGCTTCGGTATGTTTGGGCAGTGGCCCTGAGGCTTGACAGCTTAGCAATGCCATGATAATCTTACCAAAGGTGAAATGGCGTATAGATCAATTGTGTACACCTCCCATAAGTTCAGTTCCACATCTGACGGGATTCCCGTCTTACAAACTTCTGGAAAACACGTAAAAAGAACAGGCTGAAAACCACACAATAGCATTTTGAACGTTCTAATGAGACAGTAGAATGAGCCTGAATAACGAACAGGAGGAAAAGAAAGAATAGAAAAAAGACCGTGAGCTTGAAATGAACACATGTTCCCAAATCAGAAACATCGCCGAACCATTTTGTGTATTGTTTATGACAGGATCTTTGACCACCACCATCCAATCAGGGCTCTAACCAGGAAGCCAATACAGTCTTGCGCGAACAAACCTCGATATTACAAATTCCGTCCTTCACACCTACATCATGAACCGACCACTCGACTGCCACCTCTAGCCTAACTCATCGTGTGTAAAACATACGGAATGACAACAGACGAGTTGGTATGTACAAAACGCCAATCCACCGAAACCCCTGTGCCAAATCAACACGCATATCACCATACCCAACTTGTCTAGTCAGTGAACATACCAACAAACTGTATAGTGTCTTAGTCGGTGCTCTCATGGTCAACAACAACAGTACAAAAACCGGTAGTCTTTAAACACCACCTACACGAACGATCCAGGCTTCCCAGTCACAAAAAGGGATCGTGAGTACTAGTGTTGCGCATTTCATTTTGTGATGAAAGGTTGAGGTGGTGAACATTCACAGATGTTACCCGCGGTCGACTGGTTGACTGTTGACCTTATCAGGCAAGTCANGGGGAAAAGTGCTTTTCTCAACAGTTATGTACTGAATGACATCTGATGAAGGGCACAGGCGTAAACTCATGCCAGACTATGGGAGGAAATTTACGCCTAACAGAAACCAAGTGCAAGCCAAATCGACAAACTTGTAACAGCATCCTATCAAGAACCGCCTGTGGTAGCAGAGATTAGAACGATAGCATCAGCGTACCCTTGGTATTGTATGTGTTCACCACGAAGCAGTTTCACAGGTATGATGGCAGTCAATCAAGCGTCCTGTAGGAAGTCGTCGGCAACAAAATTAAGTAGAAAAACGTCAGGGGGTCACCAACGGTAAAAGGTTTAGACATCAGTTCAACTTAAACCACCGACAGGAACATCCTGTGTGATAGTGGGAGGAGTGGGTGGCAGAATTCGAAAGGAGAAACTCCGAACTCCCGGTGTGAATTCGTAGTTGACCTGGTAGAGCTCCTGCCGCGCTTGGACATGTTTCTGTCGCTAGGTATAATTTGGTCGACACATAGAATTTTCGCATTTGGGTCTTATCTAAGTTAACAAAACTTCCACCCTACTTATCACTAATGAATAAGAAGCCCTGTAGAACACTTGCGACACAAACAGGTAATGACAAACCACAGCACGCCCCGCTCTGTCTGAGGTCTGGCAGAAGGGTTCTGTGTAGGCTAGCATACTTCCAAGGCACACCTTTACACTTGAGACAACAGATTCAAGGGTCCCCCAGAGTTTGAATAAGACAACAAAACCGGGTCATCAGCACTGACAGCTGATGGAGTGTACACGTATCAATCAAAATAATCATATTCAAATTCACCCTGTCGATAGTCGTCGTACAAGCAGTTAATTTGAAGGCGGCAATCAGAGTGGCAGAACGCCTTATTTCCTCACAGTGTACACACCTTCCAACGTTTTGATTAAGCTATCTATCAGCTTTCACACATTTCAGACTGCATCGTTGCTTCGCCAACAATCTGCACTGAAAATTTGTCCCCCAGTCGAATGATGATCGGTTAAATCACGGCCTTGATTGCTATCCTTACTGTGGTGTAGGACTCTTTTTATCTCACAAGTAACTGAAATCTTGCGTGTCTGCCTGTGGTAATCCGCGGACCGTGACCAATCAGATCGGTTAAATAGTCCCTGCAAAATATATCCCGCAGGACCTAATGGGCTTGTTTTCAGTGAAAGTAAATCTGAGTGAACGTCCTCACAAACCAGTGTAATACTGGGTCTTCTCCACTCTTCCGCCAACGTCTCGAAGCCACATAGTAGAGAATTCTTGCGATTTATTGTTACAGCAGCTTTGCTGTTGTTGTTAACAAACTAGTGAATAACTGATAACCTCTTTTACAGTTTGGGGGAAATGGCTAAAGCGAGGCGCGTAACATCGCAAGTGAAATTAGATAACTTAGATAAGTGATTTAGCTATTCATGCGAAATTTAAGCTCACGAACCAAGAAAGGCCGAGTTCGTAGTGGCTCATCGTTACTGACATCTAACTGCTGGTCACAGAACCACGGGGCCAAGTCTGCAGCGATAGATGACCGTGCGACTTCGCCCGTGTTCCTGTCTACAGTCTCTTATTTCCGCACGTCTATCTTCAATGCGTGTTTTTGTGTGCTTGATAATGGAAACGATATAAACTCGGTGCCACTTTCTTCGGTCACACAAGTGGTTATATGCAACGGATGTTTGCACTTTCTTAATGGTTAGTCTATTGTTCCAGTCTTCAAGATCGTTCCATCTGTAACGTTTCGAACGTTATTTAACGTACCCAAAGACTCAATGCACCTTTCAGACGGTGTACTTTTGATTCCAAACAAACTGAGGATGCCCTGATTACGAAGTTAACGATTCGAGGGAACAAAGGGTTTTGGTTTGTTCTTTCGAAGTGATCAGGCAACATGAACACTAGTCACGCAAAACTGTGCCTGAGCGTTTGAATATAATAGTTCGGCCATGCCTGTCATGAGCTTAATGGAGCTAGTTACCGTTAGTTACTAGAACTAGTCGCACAGACGAGAGCCGAAGTACAAATTCCGACCTTGACAAGAACATCCATTACTACTGACCTCTAGTAGAATCAAAACTCGAGTCTAATGGTTCCCCGCAAAATGGGTCATTTTGAGAGTTTACGAGAATGTAAACATTGTGATCAGCTCTGGAGGGCGTCCAATTCGAAATAATTACTGACATTTTCGAACGGAAATTTTTTTGAAGCATAACATCAAAATTGTGGAATTTGATATGATAAATGACGTTCTCAGTCGCCTGAGCTGATTATTTATGACAACCCAAGCAGTGCTTGTGAACAGTGTGGGCCATGAAGGCAGTTGCTGGAGATCGTTGTCAGACTGTCCCTGAGAAGTTAAGTACCACCTAGTGAATAAGAGCAACCTAGACATGTCTACAACATAGTCGTTAATGGACTTCCGAAGATACCAAGCTAAGCAACAAAAGCGTTACTCTTATTCTGCTCTAGCTCAGGTTTACGGTAGCCAGTTTTGAAAGCTTCTCCACATGAACAAATGAACAGCTGTGTGCTGTAAAAAGCTGTGACCAGGGATGTTGTTCTTTGAGTGAAACACAAACGTTTGTTTTCGGCGGAATGAGTTCACCAGCGTCGATAAAAATTTTCAGCCTAAGATGCTGTAAAGATCGTCAAGGCAGTTGCGGAATTGGGTTCAATTACATCTTCTTGACGCCAAGTTATAGTATTTATAATTTACGTGTTCTGAAAATAAGATTCACGAGCCCTAGGAATGTGCACCAAGACCATCTACGAAATTGAGAATTCAAGTATCACGACTGTTATAATTAGTTCGGAAATAAGCCGGTCAACTTTATCACTTAACGTCAACTAAGTGAAAGTTCGACTACGACTTCGAACGACAGGGTCCACTTCTACAGAAGTGAAATATGAATGCATTGGGAGTGACGATGCAGGTAGGTATTACAAGGGTACTCGTTTTCAGAAGGGCACGATCTAGATTGAGAATGGTATAAATTTATGTTGAAAATAGAAAACTGTCACTTTCATGCATAGAACGCTGAGTACGAGGACATGTATTGCAATGCCGAGTAACTGACAGAATGGTATGGAGCAAACAGTTAAATAGGTGATTTTTGCGTAAACTTCCGGATGCAATTTGGAGAAAGGAGTGTGGCGCTCGCCGGAGAAGTTTACTGAATGGTCCGTTTAGTTAAACGATAAAGTGGTGCATGGCTGCAAGGAACAAAAAAGGTGCGTATTTCAATCGAATAGATGTATGTCTGACATCCTATGCTCTTCCACCGAAGCAAGCGGCAAGTCAACACCCACTTTCTTTGTAACCATGAAAAGAAACTGTAGCTTTTCAGCGAGAACCTCGTTTGTTAGCAATTGGGCGTATTCACTGCACATTTCGGCTTACGTAATAAACACAAGACAACAGTTTTCAGGTTTGTAACAGAAGTACGTGCCTGGTGGTATGAGGCCTAATGACAAGGTTTTTCGAAAGTTGCAGCTTATCTCAGTTCCGAAGAAAAAATGCGTCTGAACTACTCGGCAGTTCAAAAACCTTCTGAAGCAACGAGAAGTTAAAATCAACTTGGTAAACTGCAGTCAGTTGAACAGAGAAATGCTTGGCTAATAAAAACACCACTAGGGTTCATGCGAGTGTCAGTCGTGATTTTGTTGATACGTACAATATAACGCATGAACACTAAGCTGGAGTCTTTTGGAACCACATATGCCATCAATTAGTGGAACAACTCGTTAACACTTAAGGTCTCAGGCAGCCGATTCGTTTCTAGCAAACATTCTTGAACCACTGTATTCGAAGTAGTATTGTTAACACAATACTACATTAACGAGATTAAATGCGCTGATATGCTTTTTGGTCTCGTTCAACATGTCTCTTTGTTCTACTGGGCTGAAGTCATAAACTAGTAATAGCGAGGATTAAACGCAAACACCATAAGGACGTAAATAATAGCGGGTTTCCGGAGAACCTCAAGCTTCTTTGGCTATTATGTTGATACCGTAACGGTGCAAATACAGAAAGCGTGTGTTGGCGCAGTAACAGAAGGTACAATATGCGGTCACCTTCAAAAATATTGACAGGATGAGGTGCAGAGCTACTGTTATCCGTAACTAACAAAGAAACAAAACTTAGTCTGTGTATAGGTTTTCAATGAACTTGTGGGAGTGGCACCTGGAGGTATCATGCAAAAGAACAGGAAAACTTTACAATCTTGAAATCTATACCTGGTTTTGAAAACGGCCTAAATTGGTAGACGGCCTGATGCGTGACCGATATGACCTACGTATCAGCCAAACGGCTTCTCTTCATATAACCTGTTCGAGCAGTTGTACGGAAATATCAGAGGCGAAAACCCTAGGTAGACAATAAAAAACCAAAACCATACGAGCCAGTGCACAAGACCAAAGTTACCCTGGCGTTCGTCTAGTTCTTGACTAAAAACTTATATGCTTGGCGTCTCCAAAACATTTACGGGTTACTTGTCAGCAGAATAACATCACATTACTAACGCTGTGGATGTAATGGAAGCGAAACATGCGTAGCTGGAAAATAGCAGTAATACTTAGGAAGTCAGTGGGGGTTTAACTTGTTTCTCAATCCGTTTACCTGTCGCACATTTTCCTTCACATTCGCTTACACCAAAACGCATACTCTAAAATAGAGAAGTGTGCCAGTGAATCGGAAATTAAAAACTTAAACAGTTCCAAAATCCCATGACATATTATTGCACGCATGTGTATGTTTATATATACGCGTATGTATACACATATGCGAGAATGTATATATACTGGAATATACAGGATAAACACTAGTATAAAACATTTCGGAGCGGTTTGTATGTACGCAAAACTCAGACTCACACGTTAGAATCTGAATATGCGACGGCTCACACGAGCGCGAGTCGTTATATGATGTCGTCAACATTAACGCAATCATAGTATGAAGTCGTAATCATATGGTTGCCTGTCGTAGTTATAGAACTACGATCTCTCCCAAATACTCGGTTTTCATCTGTGGACGTATAATTGACGCCATATGTTCCAAATATTCTGTTAGACCCATGGGGGTATACGTATATACCCTAACCACGTAACTACGGCCTTGCACAGGCAACAGCGTTTAGGAGCTTCCAGCACTTCTGACTGGTGTACATAGTTTATTTGGGTACACATGAGGCTCCCTATGTTTTTGGCCAAGGATCACTTAGAGTCAAGCACAATATTTCGACGACTAGCACCAAAGAGCTGCAGGATTACTGTACATGGTCCTGAGTGGTCTTCAGGGTGTAGGCTTGAATCATATGGTCCACAATAATGATTTCCTGAGCAGTCACTGCGTTTATCCAAGGATTAGGGGTATTGTTCGAGACAGTTAAAAGTGAACTACTACTTTAGTAGTTGCTGTCTGCAACATTCCGTAGGATGTTTTCTGAGAACCCCAAATGTAGGCAAAATTACTGAGAAATTATTTCAAAATTCCATAAAAACTACAAACTCATGAGAATGTACCATGGTATAGCTCATGAATGGCCCATATACATGAGGCCATATATGAGGCCATATGAGGTCCACGTATGTGAGGGCAGTACAAAGGAAGCACTAAACCGTTGTGGGTCGTGCACACAGTTAATATCACTTACAGTGTACCCGACCTTGTATGCCTTATGTATTTTACTAAGTCCATGCGCCCCAACCATTTAAATATAGCTGACATTCACTAAAAGTGCGCATGTACACTGTAATTTAAACGTACGAATACACGAACACATACATTCACCACGTATATACGAAAATCTGTAAGCACTAACATTATTAGATACAAACTACGGGTCATTTGTGTCTCAAAATTCACAGAAACCACTCTGTCAAACCAACGACAGCCGGTTTCTTGATTTGGAAAATTTCCGAAAATTCGATCAAATGAAAGGTATATCAAATTTACGTGCACTGGTACAACGCCTATAACTAAAAACGTATAAAATACGACACACTTGTCTTTGTCTCAGTGATACGTGCTATGAATGCACACGCAAAAACGCAGAAGTGGTTTTTTGGCTTAGCAACCCATATATGTGGGCAGACACGTATTGAAATGCGGAAAGATTTCTGTAAATACATATACCATTTGTACTTAAAATAATACACGTTTACCCATGAATACGTGAACATAACCAGATATGCACACATGTGCGCATACGGGTATACGTATACAACTCGCACTATACATATATATTCACATTTCTTTCTGTTTAAATATATGCAATTCTATATCGAAACATTTGTCATTATGTGCCGTTGGTATGTAAGCATATTCTGGCACCGATTAATCTAACAGCGGATTCAACCACCAATCAACCAAAAAATTCTACCGTTCAAATTATCTTTCCCGGAAATGAAAACAAACCGGCGTCCTAACAGCCACCAACATCCAAAACGGCACTTTGAAAAGTCGCGCATATTCATTGACCCTCAGATGACCCTGATAGCCGAAAGTTGTGGTACACATAAAGAAGTATGTTATGAACACTGCAAACACCTCTAAGACGACATGGAACAGTTGAAAAAGAGAGAAAACTGTTGGTTTCACTTCTAACATGATACCGTCTTCTCAGTGTCCATCAGTGCATTTCGGCGAGTTCGTTTGCTCAGGTTTTCGCATTGATTGAGCGTAAGCACATTTACTATTCCTGTACTCTGCTGCGATTGCATGTGTACTATTTCTGACTCATCTGTTAACTTACCTAGAAGAAACCATTCAGACAAGAATTCACCACGTCTCAAGTGCAACATTTTCGTTGTAGATCCGGGAAGTGTTGACTTATAAATGTTCTTCCTGATCTTGAGGAGTAACACTGGACTACGGGAACTCGCTTACGAGTGCGTTGTGACGATAACGGTGTAAGAGAGAGTCAAATACGTGCTGTCTAAGGTGGAGTGGATAGTCTTATGTTCAATGTGTACTGATATATTGGTACTTACAAAAAAATATTTCGTAGGGACTTGTAGTGGCAACAGCTCGTAATTATATTTTGCAGCTCATTAGTATAGTTTTTGTACGTGTCATCTCGTTCACTTCAACTTTTCGACGGTTTCCAGCAATCGACGAATTCCTGCAATAAAGTCTGTCCAGTGGTACGCCGAATTTTGGAATTTTCCGTCCTACCTTGCTAAAGCCGACTAACTGCTATCACTTTTCTAAACCTGATTCCATCACGTAATGGCAAACCCCTCTGAAAATTTGTTTGGACCCACCACCCAGAGTGGCCTTGAGCTATTTCAAACATAGGCCCACGTACACTCGTGTAAACAGTGAATTGGTGTAACCCCACATTTTTTGGACTGAATCCGTGAAGCAGCCTACTTATCGATTTTCCTGCTAAGTTCGTCCAAATTTCGTAAACTGCAATCGTTTTCTTTTCGATCACGTCTTTTTTGGCAGAAGACAGCACTTCTGTAACACAGCCTAATTATTCGTTGTTTCGTATTTCCTGTGATTATCTGCAATGATAACATAAAACTCAGCTTGTTGTTGATATATGCGCTGGAGAATTTATTATTATTATTATTATTATTATTATTATTATTATTATTATTATTATTATTATTATTATTATTATTATTATCCAAACCGCTTCCATGAATAATTTCTGGGGGACATCTTGGGTGTTCGGTAATCGGACATGGTTCCGAACACCGTGATGCTGCTGTGAGCGGACATGGATGAGATTGGAGCCGTGTTGGCGATAAACCAGCTCCGTCGTCTGGGTTATCTCCGCCGAATGGGCAATGCCCGTATTCTGAAGCAGCCGCTCTGAGGACAAGTGAAATCAGTTAAGCGGAATCCTGATTATCAAAAGCGGAGATATCAGTGTGTTGTGGCTGCGTGTAATCGGCAGACCGTGAATATCTATGTAATCTTGCAGGCTAAAACGGTAATTAGGATTCTGAGGCTGTTGTAATTTTGTGACGTAGCTCAGTTCTTGTAATCGTTGAATTCTGTTACTGAGGGTATTTTTGTTTAAATTTTCTGAAGGCGCAAACAAAGAGTGTGCGATAGTTCATTCACTCAGCGATCGATGGAAAAATAACGAAGATTTGCATTTCACGCTATTTTGCGGAATTAATAGTGAAATATAAGGGGAATCGATGTCACCAACGCTATATGATAAGTCTATTTCAAAATTCCAGAATATTCAAGAAGGAAAACGTGATGACAATTTCTGCCATTGATTCGCCGAAGGATCGGGAAGAATGAGCTTTATATGTTGCTGCTAACCTAAGATACACGGGTGAACATATTGCAACGCACAAATGTGCTCAAAAACTCAGCTGAGCTTATGATTGGCGGGCCCGGCCTTCCGCTACTGCCAAGGTTGTACATTTTCGTGGAAGGATTTTGTCCGGTGAAATGCGGACAAGAGGACCTGACCGACGAAGGACAGCGAGGAGCACAGCTCACTTGAAAGTTTTCAGAATTTCGAGTGAAGGAGGACAGTAATGTATACTGAATCACCCATTGCTGCTCCATCCGTTTGTCCTAACTTACGAGCAAAGGGAAAATGTAACCCATGATGAAGCGCGCAAGAACACATAGGTAGACGAATTAAGTCATTGAAAACGAACACGTGAGGAACACGGCAAGTGGTCTATTTGCCTGTGAAAAACGGCACACATTATGACAGGTATTCTTCAGCAGAGAACATTGGTTTGCATGCGTTCCCGGTGTCCTGCGGAATGTCTGAAGCCGTGCATCAGATAGGGTCTCCGTCCTCCCGTTTATCGAACGGCATATCTGCAACAATTTACGCATATGTGGAGGAACGCAATTTCTTCAGATTTTTTAAAGGGATGTTCGCACCAGATGGTGTTGAATCACGATTTTCCGGATCCTGTACAATATGGCGTTTTGTACACTATTTCCTACTTCATATTTTTTTATTGTTCATGCCTTTTCATCTTCTGCAACCTCACATGTGCACATGATGTTCAAACGAGGTTAATCGATACACAGAGTAATTAAAAATTTTCAAATTACACTTCCGAGTTCGCGAGTTCCGCTTACTGTTCGCGTTCAGGGTCGGTGGCGTACAAATCTTTGGAAGACTTAGAATTCAGAGGAATCAACCGTTTGGTTCGGCAAAGTTATTTATTTATCTGTCGTTGGAATTATCACGGTAGTGACATCTAGACTATCTGGGGAACACGACAGAATCCTCATTTGGTGTAGTGGAAAACTAAACCAACGTGCCTCCACGAACTATTGTGAGTCATTTGTTTTCCTTTCCATCAGATTTCGACTTCCATTCACTCCTGAGTTTCCATATACTGTGTCGATCCACTTCAACAAATGTTGCATCATCCGTGGACCGATGTGAGTGAAAATCCATTCAGCATAGTGAGCAGGACTTCTTTTTCATGATCACTGGAAGTGTGCAAACGATAGTCAAATTGGAGGGAGCCGAAAATCCGTGAATTTAAAGCGAGCACCTATCAGGTGACCGGTGCGACCTTCAACGGGGAGGTCGTACGGAGATAAGCTATTCTTAGCACGTTTTACTATTTTACTCGCGAGAGCAGTGATGCTGTTAGAAGAGACCACTGCCTTGCGGTTACTGCATTCATGCAGTTCTTCGAGTAAATTATGGAGGGCTTCATAGTGACGGTTGGAGTTGGCTGCAGCGAGAGGCCGGAGCTGCGGGCCAACCATCCGTTAAATTGGCAAGTTGTACTCTAGCAGTCACCACTCACGAACTGGTACGCCACCTTTGTATACGTGGATGAACGCTGCAGAAAGACTCCTTGTGGGGTAGAAATTTTTTCGAAACACTGACAGAATAGGTGTTCATGGGAGCCAAACTGAACGACAAGAATGACACCCACGTATACCGTGCATGCCATCGACGACGAAGACGTCGCCATCATGTTACACACTAAAATGCTATGATCAAGGTGATTACTATAGAGCCAATTACCTTGCACCAATCTGTAGTTTCGAAATGGAGTCATGGGGTCCGCCCGTTCAAATGTTTTCGGACAAGATGACTTGCGAACCTGGTCATACGGTAGTGTTCTTGACGCACAAGGCAACAACGACAACTTCACGACGGTCGCATCCATATGTAGTTTGCATTCCAAACTTTTGCATCAGTCACTCGCTGTACAGCCATATTTTTTCAGTGGCAATATTTAGGACGTCTCGAGGGTGCTTCTTTTTTAACCGTCCGTTGGCATTCTACAGCCTATTATTTGTGCGACTGCCGAAGTGGACGACATCGCTCTGTGCATGAATGTACAGCCAGTGAAACTGTAAATAAGCCATAAACTTCCTGTTCGTTCGGCGGATGATATTCAAATTACGGTTGAACCTACGGTATGCGGTAAAAGGGTGCAACTTGCTCTTTTTCACTGTCTACCGTAGCCATTCGTTTGAACATATGACGACTGCAAAAGGTGCTTGCCTTTTACCGAACACAACAGAAGAATTCCACCAACCCACCTGCTTGCGAACGGCGTCATATACATGGAACTAACACAATATGATTTTGCAGCCATACACCACAAGGGCCACCATCATTTGCGCAGCAATCTTGTCCACCACAAACGTCTTCATCGGAATGTTTTCTCCCATCATTTCTCAAACAATTTCGAACAGCCTAGCAATTGACACATAATTCTCACTCCAATCGTACTCGTACATCACCGGTCGGCCGTGTCCGATGCAATCTGTTACCAGGAACTGGTGTAACCTCCACCTTCGAAAGCATGAGAAAATGTTCGATGAAGTACTTTTTCCTGTTTGTCTCGTTGGTGGAGTTCAAATTCAAAACATGCGAGAAACGCTGAAACATTTTAATTTGCGTTTGATGGACAAAGCAGATATGCGTGTATGTGTTTTCTTTACTTCGCATGTTGCGCACCATACTTATCGCACCGATGATCGACGGCCTTTCCTCGAGGTTCTCTACTGTCCCGTCACCATTTTACAAAACGAACCAACTGGACATTGCGGACTTCAACTTGCGGCGAATGTCTCCGAAGTCAGCGGTCGTGATAAACTTCCCGTAAACCTCCATTACATTCTGCTTAATGTCATCAGTTGTCGTTTTGTATTGGGACAGGCTTCTGCATTCGTTCAGTCCACTGATGGTGATTCCGCCATTTGTAGGCTGGGACTCACATACCAGAAGATTGAGCTGGTGGTTGTTCTCCAACTCAAAAGAGGTCGCGGCCAGACAAGCATTTCGTCAGACCACATGAACTCGTGAATTGTAACATGTGACGCGGGAAGTGGATTGTTATAACTGACAACCGTTACCCCACTAGACGCGTCGCAAACCCCTGCATACGCTACGACGCTTCTTATATTTTGTACAACGACCGTAAATCTAGACGGTTTTCGGGAACCAGGCCAGCTTACATTATCGTACCACTTTCGACCTACGGCTCGGCTTACGAACGTAAATAACGTCCGCATCCTCCATGTGCCTCTGAAGGCACTCCTGGAACTGTGAGAGAGTGCCGACTTCACGATCCTCGAACATCTCCTTGAAAGCTGCGACATAATCCATTTCTTAAGGATAAAAAATATCCTGATGTGAAGAATAATATCTGTATAATCGTATGTCTAGGTAACCATTATTTCGACAGCCACGTTTTAAGATTGCCACACGCAATCAGTCACAACAACACGCATGCCGATTTTCGAAAATGACACATAACGAGGTCGTTTTCAATTAAATGCCAGATAAAACAAACAGATGTCTGTCCATGATACAGATTTTGGCGATTTCAACTTTTGCACCAGGCACCAAGCTAATAAACCGGAACATACAGTAAAATAATTTCCGCGTCTACGATAACTGGGAAAAACGGTCTACAACCAGCATCCAGGGGTGTTGTGCGGGTAAGTCTTTCACGTTGTATCATCGATTTTGAGTGTTGGGAAGACTTGGCGGTGAACCGGACGGCCCGAGGGAATACGATCCGGATGTGCGTCCGTAATTTCAGCGAGTAGTTGTTGTGTGGTTGAGAACGGAAGCGCGCGGGGCGCAAAGAAATAATCGGTGCCATAGGTCGTGGTGACACTACCATATGGCATTGGAATCTGTGCGGCCACGAATGCGCAGACCGTTCGGGATTAATAGGTCATAAACCTACTCATAGTGCGCCTTCGGCGAAGGGACGGCTAGTAAGTTGGGCTCAGGTTGGTCATATCAGTGTATCCATTCTGTTCCCGGTACTGATTGCATCGGTCAAGACCGCGGTCGTATGGAAACTGATCTCTTCCTTTTCTCGAAAAATTGGGTGTCTTCAGTCTCCTATCCATCCCTTTCCTCAGCTTTGTTGGT
>QNGE01005189.1:0-47775 GCA_008508345.1 Paragonimus westermani | reverse complement strand
GTCACTGTGACGGGCTTATCCGATTCGGATGCCGCCAACCGATATGTACGGTTAGGATGATTGATGAGGCTGGACGGGCAAAACCCCAGTGAAAATGGCTTTCACGCCAAAGTTTAGATATGCAGATTGTACGAATTAAGTCAACTCTCTGCCACTACTTTCATCCTCAGGTTATATTCACGGTTATATTACAATCAAACACCATTTCTATCAAACAGTATTACTGTTAGTGATGACAATGAATCTGTGGAACTCGCCAAGTCCAAAAAAATGCAAATGATCAATCCAACTCATGTACACTAATTCATTGCTCTCACACTCCGTAGTCTACAAATTTATCCCTCATTATACCCGCAGTTGTCGAAGCGAATATAGTCTTATCGCAGTTTCAGCCTAGAATTACTGTTTCGTACCATTGTTATCATCATTACCATTATGTGACTCAAAAAATGAACATTTGTTGTGTACCGGAAGGCTTTCTAAAATCCTCACGAAAACAAAAAACAATCTAGCTGAAACCGTTACAAGTTGCAATCTGTCAAGTTCAGTCCATTATTTTTAATACAAAAATAAAGTAATAATCATAGATCGAAATAGCTAAGATCAAAACATTGGCTCTAGGACAAGCTTACTGTAAGATTTATATATCTTCATTTATCTCTCTTTTGATTCTTTCTTAGACAGTTAAACTCATGCGATTTCTAAGTGACAGAAATACGCAAATAGAATTTGGAGTGTGTAAACAGCATTAGTAAATAGAATATCTTAAGATATACTGATGCCCAAAAGTATCGTTTTCACCGACTGTATGAGTGGGAGTAGCATGCATGGTTTATCGCTCAGACAAGCGATCAAGCACACCAACCTACAACACTTTTGAGAATTCAATAACCATTTTACATGATATTTTGAAATTGATAGTGTCTGAGTCTATCTAACCGTGGATTCCAACTTCGCAGCAGCCATTATTCTTTTTTCTGACAATGCGTGCATATGGCTTAACTTATACGTGAGATCTGTGAGTTCTGGCGTGGCCTCCTTGTTCACCCAGTAAACTAATCCCCAGTAAATACAAGCTGTTCTTGTCGGTGGCTCGAACGCAGCCGAAGCCCAGTTATTTTCAAATAGAATCCAGTCAAACCTAATAAATCTGTGTTACTGCTTATTAGTAACGCCTTCATATTTATGTATATGTTCATTGATTTTCGTGTTAGTGAAGAGGGCATGCTGGATATGACGCATGAACTCAAAACACAACTGAAGAAAATGGCTATCACAGACAAAACACGCGTGGATGAAATGTTTCTGCGTTACAACAAAGATCGACTCGGTTTCATTGACATTGAAAATCTGAAAGATATGTGCCGAAAAATGCAGTTACCGCCAGATGAAGATGTGCTGA
This sequence comes from Paragonimus westermani, assembly GCA_008508345.1. Classification (NCBI taxonomy): domain Eukaryota; kingdom Metazoa; phylum Platyhelminthes; class Trematoda; order Plagiorchiida; family Troglotrematidae; genus Paragonimus; species Paragonimus westermani. The sequence goes on along the minus strand of QNGE01005189.1, from coordinate 46,373 downwards.
ATGCGGTAAGTTTTGCAATACTGCTTCTGTAGATAAACAAATCAGTAAAGTCCCCTTAGAGGCCAACACCTAGAAAATTGGTGGGGAATACTGTCTAGTTCAAAATATGCGCGAAACCACCCATTGGTGCTATTCTAAACAGTTATGTTGGTAGTTCTATCGTTAACCTCTTGAGAAATCCTGCCCGACATGCTGTTTAATTCAGCAATCAGTGGGATTGTCGGGCTGTTCGGGTTACACTCAATCATAATGGATAGCGCTGATATATTCGTAGCTACTGAATAAGGTGCTCGTTTTAAGTTGAACTTCTGCCTCGTATTTTTATGAGTTGACGACGTACAACAGGTTAGGCAGATAGCATCGGTGTGACACAAGAACACGAGTGGAAGACCCCGGATTCCAGCATGTTCTCAAACTGGATTAAGTGTTCTCGAAGATAAAATACATTCAGTGCGTTAGTCATCGTTGTAGGCGCATTATACAAATTAATGTAATACGAGCTGTGGGTTGTAAGTCACGTTTATACTTGAGGGGATCACTGAGTCTGGGGGATTGGTCAGTTTCATACTGTCTGAGACAATGAACTATCCACCTCCTCCGCTCGCACTGTTGATAGACCTCATCGGTTCATATCAAGTAACCAAGTGTTGAGTATATTGTGAATTAAATTGCTTCCTAAAGTAGACTAAGGTGCAGTTGTACATCCTTCTGATCCTCCGAATTACCACTTTGTACACAATCCCAGAGAGCACAATCAGGCCTGGTACATGTATTTAACTGAACTCCAGTCTGCAACCAAAACCGGTCAACTTTTTTTAACAAATGCCCTTCAGTCGCTAATTGTGAGACTCTGTGAGTGTTTAGGAATGATTTCCGTTCGATGAAATGAAACGGAGTGCTTGCCGAATCACAGAAGACTAACTGCGAGACCATGTAAATACAGTTGATTGGCTCCCAGAATGAATGTTGCATGTGGACTCACGGTATTCGACCATCATTGTCTCCACTCAGTTAACCTATGTTAAATTGGTTGACTTTGTAAGCAGTACGACAAACCGCTGATGCGTATTCCAGAAGTGCGCAAGTTTTGCGACCATAACCGGAACAATGAAAATAGACAGTCTGCTGGTTGAGTCACGTGTCCCACTTGTCGACGGACCGTCGGCTCCGCCGCGCGTCGTTCATTGTGGCTGTTGTGGTTTGGAGGAAACCACAAGGTGATCAAGAGATAACGTGATCACGGACTAGGAAAGCCTTGATCGTTCCGTTGAGCACGGTTAATAGGTGCCGTCTGCCTGGCTGTGGAGGTCCCGATCGTCCACGTTCCTTGTTGGAATCCCAATCTGACATGCCAGTGAGTAGCAATCATTAGTGAGCCTTTGGCTTCCTTTGGCTTAGGCCACTGTGACAGGCTACTCCGAATCGGATGCCGCCAACCGATATGCCTTTATTTGCAGACCTGCTGCCTCATCTTTGTGAAACCCATTCGTGCTCGTTCGTTTTTTCTCCCTTTTTTCCTTATTACACATTTGTAATTACACACCACTGTACTACTTCAAGACCGTTGCCGTGGTCAATGGAAGCCACAGCCATGGTACTCACAGGTAAGATCCAACACCAGGGAATAAGCTTCTGGAGAACTCACCACACTTTTTAAGCTGGACCCCAGGCTCTTCTGTCAACTATTCTACCGTTACGCATACACTCCTGAACAAACGGCTAGGTTGTTCAAATGAAACTCATCTTGGGATAGTTCAGCGAAATTCAGATATTAGACTGAACTTTCGCACAACGACTGCTATAGCAAATAAATTTAACGGAATATTTTAACCTATACCCTACGCAACGTAAAATGCATGAGTATTGAAAACATGAATATATACGCGTCGCAAAACTTCACTTTCTTTCCTTCCACCAACTGAAGTTTTTATTTGCCACCGAAGGGAACTGAATCATTTCAATACAACGAAACTGTCTACTCGTTTACTGTTTCTTGGTAAAATAAAACCAGGTCTGAAGTGTATCACTTATGACAAAAAAAGCACTTAATCTTGGTAAATGTCACGAAAATGTATATACAACCACCATATCTAACAGTGATGTTGTGTTTGTTCACACTTAATTCGTACTAACAGTTCATAACTAATACATGGTAGTCCTCCCCTTGGTATTTCCATCCACAAGGACCGATCCTCTTAGTACACCACTTCCATCCGGTCCCGTAATGTTTCTATAGGATAGTGGGTACCGGTAAAAATCCCTTTCAGGATAAAACCAGCTACTACAATCCTGGACCTGGTTTGGTTAAATCTTGTCCCAGAGACCACGGTGTTAGATATGACACCTTTCATTCTTGGAAATGTGGAATCCAAGCTATTTGAGGCAGCTGCCTAGATTATTCTTCAAACAGGCGAGATTGTTCCACGCCTCCAGTATTATTACCCCGTTAAATTCATGCGAACACATGCCATTGTTACGTTGTATTGTTGCATTTCAAAATGGAGAGCAGTGGTGAATTGTGGATATCAGTTTATCACCATCATATAAACTACGCATAACATATATAATTAGAATTTTTAACTTTATTTTATTTACGCAGTTTGATCCGTAGTTCTTGACAAAACGTCGTTGATACTCTGCATCTATGGGGCGAAAGGCAAATGTGAACACATAGGCCACCAATTTGCAATTCTGCCTGAGATAATGTAGTGCCCAGAGAACCCACGAGTACTTATCATCAGTAATGGCATTTATCTGTTAGAAAAAGCGAATAAAATCTACCGTCAACTGATGTTCAACAAGCGATGATGGTAAATATTTCTGTAAGCAACAAAATAGGCAACCATTCAACGTCTTGTTTATCATCCGTGAATGGTCTTCTTCGTTATTCTCTCAGACGGTATCATTCGAGAGAGAAAAAAAATCAAATTTAACCACTCTCGTCACTATAATGTCTCCAGAAAGATACTGGTCTAATGCCTTATTGTGTTCTTGTTTGTGGAACAACTCATAAGAAAGAATGTACATCAAAACTAATCAAACAAGCCTAATTGTACGACCTTGCACTCGTCATAATTGGTTCACAGACGGCTATGATATATTTATTCATTTATTTACAGATGCCTGTATCCCTTTTTGCACTATCAGATTTCTAACTTATCTGCACAATTTCTGTTGGTGTTTCTCTTTGCACACAGCTATTGGATGAATATGGCACAGAAGGCAGAATGTCACTGGAACAATTTAGAAAATTCTTCGAATGATGGTTTCCATATCTAATGCCATAAAAATCCCCCAGCGGACATTTTCCCCACTATCCCATTCTATGTCCACTGACTAAATGATAACATCGAGTTTATGTTTAGCTTTCGAATGACACACCATTTATCAGAAAATTTCAACCAAATTGTATGACCACTCTTTCATTCCTGCCAAATCGATTGAAGCCTTTATGACCAGTACTTCAACACACTTCCAAACTAAATCAAAAACTTGAAAATCGAGTGTGGCAGCTTAAGGGAACTAGTATAACATTCAACTTTCCTATTTATCTTCCTTGTCCTGTGAAGAAAATCATCCAGCTTATGCAACCCGTCGTAGATACTGAATGTACTAAACAACCAGACCACGATCCATGTTAGAACAATGATGAAAATCTGGTGACATGACCACCTGTTAATAAGGGTTGACTGGACCAGTCTGAACACATCCATGACGTTGCTCACGCTCGCTTAGATGTGAACGCATAAGGTGAACTTTTCTTATCTCATTTGATTGTCGGCTATAAACAACAAAACTATACAAGTCGGACATTCTTGAAACTGTCTGATGTTACATACTCATCAATTCACTTCATCTCGGTAGAGAAATAGCCAAACAGTTACTACTTCCCAGCTGTTCAGTGTACCAGGTGCCTTAAAAGTCCGTTGATATCAGCATATTGTATATCAACGTGGACTGGTTTCTACACATATTTTAATGGCTTTACATTTATCACCCAGTCGGAATAAAAAGTGAATCTGGTGTTAAATGACCGGAACGAGAATCAGAAACGAATAATCAAGAAAATGACAAAAAGTAGTCATCCCGACCGGTACATCATTGTAAACATTTTATTTAAACTATTTCATGAAATGGCGTTCGGAAAAACTAGCGTCCTTTTCAACGTACCTCTCTAAAAGAACACTTGTGAAGCTGATTAGCTACGTGTGAACCTGAAAGGCAAGCCACTGGGCCACGATTACCCACATGCTTTTACAAGCTGAAACCGAACGGCAAAAACTATTGATTGTGCGATTAGGAGCCTGGTCATCAGTAAAACGGGTTGCCAAAAATCTATTCAAAAATTTTGTGAAAGGCGCATGCCATCACCTGCATTGGCAGACGCCCCAAAAGTTTCTCCTCTAGTTCGAATAACGAACTTTCAACTGGGAGCACTCATGTTCAACTCCATGCTCGGCCAAATGTGTATAGCTGAAATGCGAAGTGAATGAACGTGCACGGATCAAGCCTACTGATAAGAATGTTTCTGAATAGGAAAATCCCTGACTGAACATATTCAGCTAGTTTCGATGTTCACGCCCAAATTTACTAACCTGGATACAAATGGTTATTGATAGCCACCCGAAGATCACAGCAGCGTGTGTCGACGTTACATGCATAAGCAATGTAATTAGCTGGAATAGCGAGGAAGGCCAACCTTAATTTCCTTGTGTCTCTTATGAGATACAATTCGAAATCACGTTTTGTCTCCCAGTAGGAACACCGGATCTTTGAAAGACTTCCACACTTTATCATACTTGTCTTCCTTTTGTGCTAAAGTTACGAGTTGCACAGTCCAACCAGTCACCATGGTGCCATCACCAAGATCTTTTTTCATTCAACCGTCTGTACTTGGAAGCAATTTGGAGGCTCATGTAATGATGTGAACGCAAAGAATTGTCTAGTTCAAAACAACCTGAACCAACTAGATCCCTTCGCGAATTTCCACAAAATGATCACAAATTTAGGTCGAGTGAACCCATGTTTAGTTCAGTGCAATCACGTGCATATATGTTACTCAGAGATAGAGAAATATGGACACATTAGTTGACAGTCGAATGTACACAGATGGATTATTATTGCCAATTCTTCAAAGCCAAATCATTCCGAGCAATCCGAACAGCTGGAACATCCGCATGAACTGTGTGTGAACATATGAAGATAGACAGGCCTGTTTATCTGATAACTGCACAACAAACTGCATCGTACGCCTCATCGTGATGTGGAACAACGAATTAGTTGGCGACGTTCAAACGGTGGTCTGTCTTCAGGATGGCCTTGACGATTGACGAAGATGTTTCGGTTTTATGAGGTGGCTCGTGTAGGTCATGTAATGCAACGAACAGCACAAAAATAGCATCGCCAAGCAAGAGAAACTAGTGTTCTAAAAGTATACCATGTGATTTACCACACTTCGTGTGTTTACTGCATAAGGAAGATTGATCAACCTTCGAACACCCCGGTCGGTGATCACATCCTAAGGTGGTTGCAAATCCAATTAATCGTTTGAACTACACTAACTACTAAGACACAAGACCGAAATGCATCTTAATAGTATATAACAGCATTGCTGTCGGTCTCGATAGAAAACTGTACAATGTCATCGATCATACAATGTAAATTAAAGGGTTGAGGGGTGAAGTGGCCAACACTCTTCATAAGCTGACACTCTTTGCAGTTGTTTGTACATTGAATAACATAACAGTGTGAGTAGAACGGCTGATTTCTAGTAAACTATCTTAACACTACGACTTTCTCATAGTGAAGGTGCTGGGTCAAGCGCGGACCTCAAGCAGGTAACTTCACTACACAGTTTGTATGGTAATTACACTTCCCACTGGTAACGTTGAGTAGAGTGAGTTGGTTTGTTTTTTTGGTCGCGTGGCTGGGAGCGGTAATGTGGGCTGCACGCATCGCAGAGGTGGGTTTGAGCCAGTGATAGTAAAGCAGCTTGGAATGTAGTCATTAAATCAGTGTGCTGTGCGCACAAAAGTGTCATGCCGAGTACGGCGTGCCGGATAGGCCCAACAAACGTGGATCGAGCCGCCCGGTTGTCATTACCAGTGAACGATGTGGAACCTACGGTTTCGGTGGGTTTCACAAGCTGTTGCCAGTTTGAGGTAATGTATGACTATGCCGGGCCCCCACATCGTAGAGATGGGCCAAGTACGTGTAGGGCGTGAAGCCGATTTTCAGTAGGGCGCAACTGGGAAAACCAAACGTGTCCATCACAGTTACGCACCACTTTGAGGAAGGTGACCGAACAAACTGCTATACACCTCGGTAGTCAGAGGTATGCCATTAATGAAGCAATTATAGAAAACAACAGAAAGCTTCGAGGATTACTGAAGCATGAGAATTTTTTTCATATACGTATTTACCACTAGCACATGCATCATCCCGTTGTGATTACCGTCTAGACAAAATGCTAGCAGAATCATGAAATGCTTTGATGCGACAAAATGAAGCAAATACAGAGCAGCCAGCCCCACGTCAAGCAATAGGCACTGTGTGAACAAGACATGCGGACCATTAAATCCGAGGACCTATAAGTTAGCCGAATCAAATAGTTGCCGACTGATTGATATACACGCATACTACACACGTGGAACAATCGGTCACGCATCACTGGCGGACGTGTCATCTCTTCCTGTGTTAGTTCAGGCTGTCCGGCCTGAAAAACGGTTTATCGAATGACGTTGACAATGGGAACGGCACACGGCGTGATGGCACAGTCGCAAATGCGTCATGTGATCCAAACGGGTGAAGCTATCAGGGATTCGGCTTTTTTTAGCTGGATGCTGGAGGACGCACGCTGTACATATGGTGTCTTATCATGCACCAAAGTTATCTATATAAGCAAGTTGTTTCCGCTTGCTGTGTTCATAATGGATGTCATCTGTTTTGGTTCGCCAACCAGAAACTCTCCTGTCATTCGCATTCGTACCTCGCAACAACTAATGTCATGACCGAAATTTAAGAAGGGTGTGTGGCCGCAACCTCATGAGAATGGGAACATCCGAACTCTCCTGGTATAATCAAAAGACATGGTTGAAGTGGCCAAAATCAAGACAAATCGTGGAGAAAAAGTAGCTATATGGACGTTTCATCGGAACGGAACGAACATGGTTAAGGAGATGATGACTAGAAGTCTGATAATGTCGGAATGAGCCCGTGGAAATCCAAGCTTTTACTGCAGAAATTAACAGACCGCAACGCATTATAGTTTTGGGTCCGACGATCGGAACGCCTAGATTAGAGCCAATCATGAATGCTCCGCCAATCTTCACGTCCTTGATTCATTAAATGTCAATCCGGAGGGCTCGCTATGACTCAAAAATCTGGAAAACGTAATGTAGTTGGTGCGAAACCGTTCCACGTCATCTGACCAATTGATTTGCTTACGGTTATTCATAAAAGTGCTAGCAGTTCGAAAAAAAACTAAGTCTGTCCGTAGCGCTCAAAGTAAGTCTTAGGCTCGAGCTGGCACGTTGTTTCGTCTTGTGGAGCGTCTGCTACTGAGCAGCTAAGCGGCAAGCAGAGCCAATCAGCCCTAGTTCCCGCTGTTGGCTTGCTCGGCATGCACTCCTTGAAGAAGAATCTAGCGTCATCACAAGTACCAGCCAAAATTCTCTTCAATAGGACGAAAGTGTTGCTGTTGGTTCAAATCCACACTGCTGACGTCCACATTGCCTAGTACGTAAATTTTACTCCTCTCATTCCAGACCAGAACATGCCACATCGACAGTTCAATCTGCAACTGGCCAAGCAAGCGCTCGATGCATTTAGGAGGAAAATTTGGAAATGCGACTATATGACCGTCCAAGCGAAGGGGGCAGAAACACCACTCTATAAGGGCAACAGCTCCGTATAAGAGAACTGCTTTTCCATGAGATCCGCAAAATGCACGGACAACATGACAGCAGCCGCAAAAACCGCCGAAAATTCGGCAGCATTTCTTTAAAGACAATAATTCAGACAGATGCGTTCCACACCAGGCGTTCGTAGCCACAGAGCCTCCAACAGCCACATCCCACAATTAATCCCAAAACTGTGAACCGGTACCCGTCCCGCTTCATCAGAGTAGAAAGATGTGTTGCGACATGTTAACAATTCGTTTACTCTCGTTAGTCAAAAACGGAAAACCTGCCAGTTACATATATTCTATATATATATATATATATATCATACAGATAGGACAAACTAGGACTAAACACGCCTAGAAGCATATCAAGTATTATGTAATCGAAACCATGGCGACCCGACAGGTTGACTCAACCAGTTGTGTACACTAACGTCGGCTGATAAGTTAAGGTAGTCATCGCCTTGCAGAAAGCCAGTACCTTTGGATTTCGATTGCGCAACGGAAAATTGAATGAGTTTACTGCGTGAACTTGGTGACCTGTTGTTATGAGGTGTTTAGAAATAGATTACGTTGGATTTACAGCAGTCTGTTCACCAATTCGAAACTGGTGTGTCATAAGTTGTTTTAACCATTTCGGGATGTGTTCGACTACTCGCTGTGATTTTAGTAGACCTGTTCGGTTTATGTAAACGTCACTACAACTGCAAGGGAGCCGGGACACAACATGGGGGACAAAAACGTTTGACGAGCTACCTTCGCGATTGCGGAGAATTGGTCCTCTGGTGTTTTGAACTGATCCCAACCGCGCAGCCGCATACGTTCGAGCTAGAGTGGATTTAGCTGGTACATAATATCGTTGGCCAGAGGGGCACCTATGAATGGCAAAAACAGTGATATATTCTTCTTTTGACCCGTAAGTATGGGTCCAGTGTTTTAACTCAACTTGTTGTATGTCTCGAGGTATCCATTCACTAGTAATTTTTCTCAACATCTGTTCTGTCTGCAGTGTGTCAGAGTTACAAACATGCATGACTCTGTGAAACAGTATTTTGACCAAACACGGTTGTCAGCTACAGGCAAACTGCCATATTTTCGGTTGTATAAAAAGTTTTCGCAGGCTTAATGAAGGATCAGTTGAGGGTTTATTGTATATGGTGCGACATCACCTAACTAATCACGGATTTCGAAAAGGCTCTTCCTGCCCAACTGAGCTGCTCGAAGAGGTGGATCAATAGACCAAAGAGATGAGTCAGTGAATATTCCTTCTAGATCTCTCCGAAACTTTCGACTTAGTCAACCACGCAATCCTTTGAAGGTTTAACTCACTGACAAGCCCTTACTTTCAGGCTTGTCAACCAGTACACAAGAAAAATATTCAGCGTTGGGCCATGATACGCTGTTTAATACTTCGTCTGCCTTTTCATTCGGAACCATTAGTTAAACTAAGTTGAATTTTCATGTGCTGTCATGTCAGACACACTTATGTTGACCTGCAGCAAGATGATGTTGTGCCACTCTATAACAGTCGTTGCAACTTCCTACACCTAGTCCAAAGTTATTCCCTGAAAGCGCAAAGTCAGACAGTTGGCCTGAAATGCAATCGACAGTGCTCGGACATGTCCAACCTGTGGAGGTCTGCTCATGACAACGTCAACAATAAATGACGCTTAACGATACATACATTCGTGTTGTGAGTCGGAGATTCCGATCAGCTCGGCCACCAGGACAGCACTCAGTTAGTATGCGATCTGTACTGTCAATACTAGCGCGTCGTTAGCTGTCGAAATGAATTTGGTCGGCGTTTCATGGCCATGACCAAGTTATGCTTCACTTTCTTAACTTTATTGCGTTTCATTACAATTCCAACCCTCATGATCATGCGGTCTGTGGACTTATGTAGCAAAGTTCAGTAAGGCTTGTAACGACAAAATCAATACCCACACGCATCAATGTGCATCAATTACAGGGACAATCTGGCACCGATGAACAGAATTTCTGACTAACTGCTATCGCCCCAGCGGACTGATAAGGCCTTCTATATTTTGTTGCGTAAAGTATCCGAAAGGTTTTTTTCCAAGTGTGATTCAGGCCAAAAACAAAGAGTAGATATACGTAGCGAAATGTTAGCATTTCGACTTACTTTCATTAGTCACTAACGTATAACCAGAAAATTTTATACGCATTGCACATGGTGGCAAGTGAACAAGCCAACCAAGTAGTTTCGATCTTACGCGCGCTAACAGTGTAATAAGTTCCATGGCAAGAAGACTGACTGCGCCAGCGTCTTCTGTGTACACAAAACTGGCCAAGGCTGTCTGGTTAGCATTGCCTTGCTAACTGCCGGCGGTTTAGAGTTACGATTACGTGACAATCAAGCGACTGATTGTTAAACTGTATTATCTCGTGAAATGTGTCTTCACTCTGTTTTAACTGAGTGAATAAAGGAAATTCAGTGTTTTAGGATCGGCAAGTCAACAAATGCAGGGAGATCGAAGACGCCGGGTGTTTGCGACGTGTCAAGCCCCGACCGGGCTGGGATATCTTAGTATTTCTGTTCAAACAGGTTTGGCGAGAAAAATGCTTTATTTTTTCCCAATATCTACAACAGATGAAATGAAAATCTTTGTTGTTCTTCTTTTGGTTTGTGTTCGCTTGCTGAGGCTAACACAGAAACCGATGCAATACTACACTGAAAGTTCTCTTATCAGAAAAATTTCAATGGTTCTAGCCACGGTCACCTCAGACGCGCGATGAACAACACAATCAGTCGTTTCAGTGTTATGTCCAGAAAGCACTGTTATGATTGAATAAACTGCCGATTCTGTTGAGTATAGGAAAACTGCTAGAGGATTCTCAGTGTTACAAACGACCCATGTGCAGTAGTCTATTTACATCCCTTCCCCTCATTAGTCGTTCACAGTCAGGTCGCGTTGAATCAGTAGGTTTTTGCATTCCTCTTGGCCGACTGCCAGTTTGGTCAAACTAGCGGACAACAAATCACAATCGCTTTTGTTCTGTGTTGAGTAACATAAATCAGTGTACGCTCTCAAGTTCCACACTGATTGGGCTATAGCAGCCAAAGGGGGCGTAAAACAAGGATGCAACGATCCGGGAGGCAGCTGAACGGTATCTGGGGTAGATAATACCCAGAACACAAGGAACATCAGTAGACGAAAGCATTCCAAGCACACTGGCCAAATTTATGACTGAACAATGGTGTAATTTTAATACACCATCTACGAGACGGAATAAGTGTGCCAGTACTGCTGGCGGCACGAGGAGGAACATTGTGGAAGAACGTGGCCAGCGAGAGGAGTCACCGAATTTCTGAAGTGCTGAGGCTAAAAAAGATGAACGATTATACTGTCAGTAACGTACTGCAATGCCAACAATGTCAGCTGGTGAAGCGAAGCGACCTCTCGAATCAGCACGCCACTCAGTCGGCCGTAGTTGGTGAAAAAACAGAACTGTGGTCGGTGGACCTGACCGGCCCCTTTCTATAAGCCACTCTTGATAATCAGTTGCAGGATTGTTCAGAGCGATTGGAGGTCGGGATAATGTGGATGCCTCATCTCCCAGGTCAAACAGTTTGATCGACAGGAGGAATCGCACAATCAAAGAGTGGATGGTGACTAAAGGGGAGTGTTAAAATGAGACGATCTCATTGATTCGGTTATCTAATCGCTCCTCACCACAAAGCACAACGAACAAGTCGCCGTTCTAGTCAGTGTATAAGTGAACCCGATGATTGCCAGATTGGCTTGCGGGGAGACCAGCAAATACGTGGGAGTTAGCGAGAGGAGAGTTGGCCAATCAAGGCCTCAACTGCACAAGAGGTCTCCGAAGAACGGTCAAACTCGGGGTTTTCCGACCCGTCAAGTCTGGCCAGAAGATAAGGTTCAGAGGAAGTCGAATTCTAGAACTGGGATATAGGAAATTCTTTGCAAAGCAGAGGGGACATTGTGAGGTGGTGGAACACAGTGACTGAATAGATCTGACGAGGCACGAGAAGCGTAAGCGCCAGTTTCCCGGAGGCCAGCTATGTGCGGCATGACTGACCGAAGAGAAGAGAATGAACGCGACGTATGTCAACGCCATCATTACTAGCAAGTAAACTGCTGAGAGAAAACAGAACCCAAGCAACTTTACCAAAATAGATTTTGAGAGGAAAGTAGATTGATGAAAACAAGTTGCTAAACTATAATGCTTCAGATTGACCGAATAGGTATACATACGAAATTACCGAAGTACTGGTGGAAAAGCACGCAGGAGAGAACCTGTGTGGTCCGCATGTGAGATTTTTACAGACGCTCGTTTCGCTCCGGTGTAATTTTTATACCCAAAGAAGTGCTTTTGTTTGCTGCATCGATAAGGTATGTCAGCTGTTCTGTCAAGCTGAATAAACGACATCTGAGCCGTTCGTGGACTTGACCCACCGTACTAAGGGGAGCTAAATGCTCAGAAGAGCTACTGTACTTGTAATAAAGCACACTTAGTGAACATCTGTTCAATAGAACTTCATGCTCAGTCCCATAGTCACAATACCTGTCTAATTTGTTAGTTCCGTCGTGTAGCGAAAGCCATCATATGTCATTCTGTCCTCCAACGATCCATCCCGTATCTCTGCCGTATTTATCACGCGATTATCTCGATCCGCGATCATCTCGAACCGCTGCTACTGAATAGTGGTGTGAGTAGTATGGTGCGACCGTATCTCCTCACTACACTAGGACTGAACACGCCTAGAAGCATATCAAGTATTATGTAATCGAAACCATGGCGACCCGACAGGTTGACTCAACCAGTTGTGTACACTAACGTCAGCTGATAAGTTAAGGTAGTCATCGCCTTGCAGAAAGCCAGCACCTTTGGATTTCGTTTGCGCAACTGCAAATTGAATGAGTTTACTGCGTGAACTTGGTGACCTATTGTCATGAGGTGTTTAGAAATAGATTACGTTGGATTTACAGCAGTCTGTTCACCAATTCGAAGCTGGTGTGTCATAAGTTGTTTCAACCATTTCGGGATGTGTTCGACTACTCGCTGTGATTTTAGTAGACCTGTTCGGTTTATGTAAACGTCACTACAACTGCAAGGAGCTGGGACACAACGTGGGAGACAAAAACGTTTGACGAGCTACCTTCGCGATTGCGGAGAATTGGTCCTCTGGTGTTTTGAACTGATCCCAACCGCGCAGCCGCATACGTTTGAGCTAGAGTGGACTTAGCTGGTACATAATATCGTTGGCCAGAGGGGCACCTATGAATGGCGAAAACAGTGATATATTTTTCTTTTGACCCGTAAGTATGGGTCCAGTGTTTTAACTCAACTTGTTGTATGTCTCGAGGTATCCATTCACTAGTAATTTTTCTCAACATCTGTTCTGTCTGCAGTGTGTCAGAGTTACAAACATGCATGACTCTGTGAAACAGTATTTTGACCAAACACGGTTGTCAGCTACAGACAAACTGCCATATTTTTGGTTGCACAAAAATTTTTCGCAGGCTTAATGAAGGATCAGTTGAGGGTTTATTGTATATGGTGCGACACCACCTAACTGTAATCACGGATTTCGAAAAGGCTCTTCCTGGCCAACTGAGCTGCTCGAAGACATGGATCACTAGACCAAAGAGATGAGTCAGTGAATATTCCTTCTAGATCTCTCCGAAACTTTCGACCTAGTCAATCACGCAATCCTTTGAAGGTTTAACTCACTGACAAGCCCTTACTTTCAGGCTTGTCAACCAGTACACAAGAAAAATATTCAGCGTTGGGCCATGATACGCTGTTTAATACTTCGTCTGCCTTTTCATTCGGAACCATTAGTTAAACTAAGTTGAATTTTCATGTGCTGTCATGTCAGACACACTTATGTTGACCTGCAGCAAGATGATGTTGTGCCACTCTATAACAGTCGTTGCAACTTCCTACACCTAGTCCAAAGTTATTCCCTGAAAGCGCAAAGTCAGACAGTTGGCCTGAAATGCAATCGACAGTGCTCGGACATGTCCAACCTGTGGAGGTCTGCTCATGACAACGTCAACAATAAATGACGCTTAACGATACATACATTCGTGTTGTGAGTCGGAGATTCCGATCAGCTCGGCCACCAGGACAGCACTCAGTTAGTATGCGATCTGTACTGTCAATACTAGCGCGTCGTTAGCTGTCGAAATGAATTTGGTCGGCGTTTCATGGCCATGACCAAGTTATGCGTCACTTTCTTAACTTTATTGCGTTTCATTACAATTCCAACCCTCATGATCATGCGGTCTGTGGACTTATGTAGCAAAGTTCAGTAAGGCTTGTAACGACAAAATCAATACCCACACGCATCAATGTGCATCAATTACAGGGACAATCTGGCACCGATGAACAGAATTTCTGACTAACTGCTATCGCCCCAGCGGACTGATAAGGCCTTCTATATTTTGTTGCGTAAAGTATCCGAAAGGTTTTTTTCCAAGTGTGATTCAGGCCAAAAACAAAGAGTAGATATACGTAGCGAAATGTTAGCATTTCGACTTACTTTCATTAGTCACTAACGTATAACCAGAAAATTTTATACGCATTGCACATGGTGGCAAGTGAACAAGCCAACCAAGTAGTTTCGATCTTACGCGCGCTAACAGTGTAATAAGTTCCATGGCAAGAAGACTGACTGCGCCAGCGTCTTCTGTGTACACAAAACTGGCCAAGGCTGTCTGCCTTGCTAACTGCCGGCGGTTTAGAGTTACGATTACGTGACAATTAAGTGACTGATTGTTAAACTGTAATAATATCTCGTGAAATGTGTCTTCACTCTGTTTTAACTGAGTGAATAAAGGAAATTCAGTGTTTTAGGATCGGCAAGTCAACAAATGCAGGGAGATCGAAGACGCCGGGTGTTTGCGACGTGTCAAGCCCCGACCGGGCTGGGATATCTTAGTATTTCTGTTCAAACAGGTTTGGCGAGAAAAATGCTTTATTTTTTCCCAATATCTACAACAGATGAAATGAAAATCTTTGTTGTTCTTCTTTTGGTTTGTGTTCGCTTGCTGAGGCTAACACAGAAACCGATGCAATACTACACTGAAAGTTCTCTTATCAGAAAAATTTCAATGGTTCTAGCCACGGTCACCTCAGACGCGCGATGAACAACACAATCAGTCGTTTCAGTGTTATGTCCAGAAAGCACTGTTATGATTGAATAAACTGCCGATTCTGTTGAGTATAGGAAAACTGCTAGAGGATTCTCAGTGTTACAAACGACCCATGTGCAGTAGTCTATTTACATCCCTTCCCCTCATTAGTCGTTCACAGTCAGGTCGCGTTGAATCAGTAGGTTTTTGCATTCCTTTTGGCCGACTGCCAGCTCGGTCAAACTAGCGGACAACAAATCACAATCGCTTTTGTTCTGTGTTGAGTAACATAAATCAGTGTACATTACCAAGTTCCACACTGATTATGCTATAGCACCAAAGGGGGCGTAAAACAAGGATGCAAAGATCCGGGAGGCAGCTGAACGGTATCTGGGGTAGATAATACCCAGAACACAAGGAACATCAGTAGACGAAAGCATTCCAAGCACACTGGCCAAATTTATGACTGAACAATGGTGTAATTTTAATACACCATCTACGAGACGGAATAAGTGTGCCAGTACTGCTGGCGGCACGAGGAGGAACATTGTGGAAGAACGTGGCCAGCGAGAGGAGTCACCGAATTTCTGAAGTGCTGAGGCTAAAAAAGATGAACGATTATACTGTCAGTAACGTACTGCAATGCCAACAATGTCAGCTGGTGAAGCGAAGCGACCTCTCGAATCAGCACGCCACTCAGTCGGCCGTAGTTGGTGAAAAAACAGAACTGTGGTCGGTGGACCTGACCGGCCCCTTTCTATAAGCCACTCTTGATAATCAGTTGCAGGATTGTTCAGAGCGATTGGAGGTCGGGATAATGTGGATGCCTCATCTCCCAGGTCAAACAGTTTGATCGACAGGAGGAATCGCACAATCAAAGAGTGGATGGTGACTAAAGGGGAGTGTTAAAATGAGACGATCTCATTGATTCGGTTATCTAATCGCTCCTCACCACAAAGCACAACGAACAAGTCGCCGTTCTAGTCAGTGTATAAGTGAACCCGATGATTGCCAGATTGGCTTGCGGGGAGACCAGCAAATACGTGGGAGTTAGCGAGAGGAGAGTTGGCCAATCAAGGCCTCAACTGCACAAGAGGTCTCCGAAGAACGGTCAAACTCGGGGTTTTCCGACCCGTCAAGTCTGGCCAGAAGATAAGGTTCAGAGGAAGTCGAATTCTAGAACTGGGATATAGGAAATTCTTTGCAAAGCAGAGGGGACATTGTGAGGTGGTGGAACACAGTGACTGAATAGATCTGACGAGGCACGAGAAGCGTAAGCGCCAGTTTCCCGGAGGCCAGCTATGTGCGGCATGACTGACCGAAGAGAAGAGAATGAACGCGACGTATGTCAACGCCATCATTACTAGCAAGTAAACTGCTGAGAGAAAACAGAACCCAAGCAACTTTACCAAAATAGATTTTGAGAGGAAAGTAGATTGATGAAAACAAGTTGCTAAACTATAATGCTTCAGATTGACCGAATAGGTATACATACGAAATTACCGAAGTACTGGTGGAAAAGCACGCAGGAGAGAACCTGTGTGGTCCGCATGTGAGATTTTTACAGACGCTCGTTTCGCTCCGGTGTAATTTTTATACCCAAAGAAGTGCTTTTGTTTGCTGCATCGATAAGGTATGTCAGCTGTTCTGTCAAGCTGAATAAACGACATCTGAGCCGTTCGTGGACTTGACCCACCGTACTAAGGGGAGCTAAATGCTCAGAAGAGCTACTGTACTTGTAATAAAGCACACTTAGTGAACATCTGTTCAATAGAACTTCATGCTCAGTCCCATAGTCACAATACCTGTCTAATTTGTAGGTAAAATTTGAGAAAAGAAATGCCACACACTAGCTAACTTTGACAACCCACGTAGCTCCAGGGAAGCGAGAAGTAAAGATAGTAAGTACAAGCAGACTCCTGAGTGCACTCGCGTAGTGGAACGGATTCAACAAGAGGGTGGGGATAAAAATGGAAACTTCCGGCCATCGGGTCAAGCAGGTGCGGATGACCGTGCACAAGGTCAGATCGAAAAGTTCGGGTCAGTCACGTTCACGAGCTACTGTCTCAGGCTACACTAGGAGTTGTTAAAGCTCTATTCGCTCTTTTGACGATCTGCGTATCTGCCACGGTGGTGCAGATAAACCTGAGGCATTGTACCTGCATATACGGCTCAAAGCTTAAATGATGATGATGATACATCTGGCGTACATCCTTTTCCGCTGAAGTGATCATGCCAATTTTGTAGTTGGCTTCCGTAAACCTGATGCTAATTCTCCTCACTCCTGATCACATATCCAGGGACACGGCATTTATTTATCACATACGGTCCCTTGATATCGCGATGAGTGACGAGTTCTTCGTTAAAAACGTCGAACCAGCAGAATATGTGTTAAAGTCTGTTCCAAGCTCCCACTGGTAGCCACCAACCTCTGTTTGAGTGTGCGGTTGATTTATTCGGGTAATCCGTTTGACTGCTGGTGGTGGTGTTCGCGGACTTTCTTGCTCTCCAATCGGTTCAAAACTCCTCATTTTCAAAGATCATACCGGTTGCCATAAACAATTGGTAGGAAAAGGTTTATCACTTCTACCGTCCATAGCTCCCCAATTCCACTTAGTGGGAATGGTCGAGTGGCGGTATTGAGTTGATTGGTCACTGCCTCTGAGAAGGCGTTGTCGACGAACCAGTACGTACTATGAGATCACATCTTTCACTTCCGGCCAGTAGGTTCTTTGTTTCGACAATTCATAATTTCGGTACCATCCCATACTGATCAGCTGGTAGTATTCCAACTCTGCCGGCATTAGCACATTCCTTTCCACAAATTGAGCTTTGAGATTCTAGCACTGTTGAAACGGATATCTGAACAGTTCTCCTTGAACGCTCTCTTTTCTGGGTAACCTTAGATCGTCCTCACGCCAAAGGTTGGTCGACCACTTCTCGAATTGCCACATTTTTCTTTCGCACTAACCGTGATCTTCTAGGACGGCCCTCCAGTTTAATGCTACCAACACCGACGGAGTTCTCGTGGAACTCATTTGTGTTGTTCGCAGTCACTGAATATTTTAGGACGGATGTAAAAGCCAACACGACCACAAAAGTGTGCTAGTGTGTCCTTTAATGTGGGCACTACGGAGGTCTCAACGACCACCAGTTTCTCAGGCAATTGTTAAACCTCGTCCTGACCGTCCTTGTGACCGAGTAATGCCGCTGCATGTACCGCCAGTTGTGACTGGTTCGTTGATCCATAAGCCGGCTTATTTAACCTTCCAAAGTACAGCCGAAACATGCATTGACCGCTCTGCTTCAAGGGCGGTAGAGATGACGATGACGGCTTCGCAAACAATTTAGAGTACTCTGTCCAGAACTTTCAACATCAGTCGCCTGTATGGGAATGGGCCACCGAACAACCCAAACAGCCTGGTGTCAACCGATAGTTCTCTTAAATGGCAAAAGCTATTTTGTCTCAATCCGATTGTTTGATTAATAGCTGTTAATCGCCAGCCCAAGGTTGTGAGTATCTAGGAATTCAGAAACTTACACCAGATTTCTGACGTTGCTGGGACAGACACGA
Source organism: Paragonimus westermani (assembly GCA_008508345.1). Classification (NCBI taxonomy): domain Eukaryota; kingdom Metazoa; phylum Platyhelminthes; class Trematoda; order Plagiorchiida; family Troglotrematidae; genus Paragonimus; species Paragonimus westermani. Next base: position 27,772 of record QNGE01005189.1, on the reverse strand, counting down.
CCTTAGTGAACTTACTCCTGGTAAACTTGCTGCAGTCGGGAGAAATGGGCTGCTAGCTACCTACAGGTAGCATACCACTTACTCTCAAGCACACTGAAAGTCAACTAGGACTGAACAGTTGAAACTGCTTTGGAACAATGAGGATTTCACAATAACCGCACGAATCTTGATCGATAGGCTACTGTATATTGAAATGGAGCTAGGTGCGTTCGCTCCAATTTGTCTAAATTGTAGCTTGCATTTTGTCATTAGTGAAACCATCCCACGCGTCGTTACAAGCTTATCATGTGCCAAATCAATCACAGCACGGTCAAGAAAATCTACTCCCGGTTTCATCTGGTGTGTATCAGGAGGGATGACAGAAGGCTATCCAATTGTACGATCACGGGTACGGACATTGTACTCTCTCAAGCCATTACTTTTGAATGCGAATTCACCTACTATTCAAATGACGGCTGTATGATCTCCATTTACTTTGGCCTAGTCAGTGAAAATAATACCCTTGTGTGAATTAAACAGCGTTACCAGCTGCAGTCTGATTTGGCCTGAACAGCTAACTCGCCGATTGTACCGGAGTTCCACCTCAAATGAAAAAAAAGTGAAACAAATATTTGAGGACTGTACTTTCTTGTTCAATTAGCATAATCCATGCTATCGCCCAAAAATTCTGCAGCACACTTCGCTACCGTTCTCCCTTGTATACCTGACCTTCAAAACGGCTACTTTCAGAGACAAATTCTCCACTGCAATTCAAAGTTCATCCTACCCACCTACTTCGTTCATTTCGACCTGATTGGCAAGTGAAATCAACGACATAATCATCATGAGAATAAATCTCAATTCGTAGAAAGAACGTACACCACTGATAAATCGTAATCAGAGACCCAAGCTCGAGCTTGGTGGTTTTCAGTCTATAACCACCCAATCTCCGACTTCCCAACGCAATGCACAGTCTAATACGTAGTCCGATAATGACGATACACATTACTAATTCAATGGCCGTGGGTTCGAAACCAGTTATCCTGATGGTCCCATTCAGATCTTCGCTGTCCGCATGATCGGATAAATTACATAGGCCAATTTGTGTATATAAGGTGAAAAGCAAGTGTTGGATACACGAATGACTACGGTGAGATGGGAAGTACACCAACAGGCAATCTTACGGCCGTATGAACGGTCCAACAAAGACGCCCGAACAACAACTGGGATGGAAACGAACAGGAAAGCAACGATCTTGAGTTCAGAAGCAAAAACTATCGAGGTCAATTGTTAAAAGATTTCCATTTGTTGACCATTTATATTTGAATTCCACCCCCATGATTACAATGGTTCAAGGGACAAGAATTTTAGCATCCGAAAAAACGACTCGGTGTTTAATGACGACTTTCACGCCAATGTCTTGCTGCACACGACTTCGTCCTTAATTCAGTTTTCAGGTAGACATAGCCAGAATGTGATTCAAATCAAAAGCCTGTCAGCGCTGTGAAATAGAGAAGCATTCTCATCTAGTGTTTGTGGTCCCGTCGTCAGTGTGAACTGGGGGCACCATGCCCAACCAGGTCAACAGGAAATCGGAAGACACTCTAATTGTTTTGCTTTTGAGTACCGTTAGCTACACCAGGTGTGTTCTATAGAATCTATTCGACCACTCTTGTTAAATTTGTGAGAATCAAGTATCAGAAAGAACGCGAATAAAACACAGGCAAATAATTAAGGGAAAGGTGACCTGAGGTATGAGCACATCGTTCCAGACTTGGCTGGATCACGATGGCTCATGCAACCCAACTAGCAAGAGCAATTTTACAGTGAACAAGGGAGTATGCCCCGACCCTCGTCCATTAACAATTTAAGACGCGCTTAATGAAGAGCAATCGAACAGTAGCCCCGACAGACACCGAACTAAAAAGACGCAGTGAGATTTGGAAACAAACCATACATTAACAGCACTGCTTCGAAGTATAAGTGGTTGACTCTAGTCTAACCTGGAACTAGCGGTAGTAGCCAAGAGGAGAAAGAAAACAAGGAGAGCTCAGCCTACTTGGCGGTACTCACGCCAGGGGAAAAGTTTCTATAACGTTCGAGTGTGTTAAGCAACAATCGAAAAGGTGCGAACGAAACGATCTTGAAGATGAATCGTTAGAAAGAAGACAAGCATTCGCTGCGTGCAATTGGTTGTGCGACCGAAGAAAGTAATATTGAGTTCGTACCAGGCCTCCTAAAGCAGGTATATGCAGAAGTATGCGCACAGAACAGACGAGCGAGGAAACATGGTTGCAGCCGGGATCCTTGAAGAAGCCACACGATCGCTGGTCGCTACAGCTTAAATGGTGCTCTAGAGGACAGTTTACGTGACTCCACGGGTTTTTGAGATATTTGAGTTAATTATTTTGTGGTTTATACGCAACATCATTCTATGAACCAGTAGAAGATACCAATGACCACTGGAATGTTTTACAAGCATGCTGAGATTAAGAAGTTCAAAGTAGCTCACATGAATCTTACCACGCATGAGGCATCTAAGAATTTCCAAGAGCCAATCAAAGCAAGTTATCCTCGATGCAAATCCAATATATACTCAATATGTGCATACCACATTGCAGTTATCCAAGTCACGTTATCCCATCAACTGTGTCAAGTCAGATATATTCATCGTCAACCAGACCGAATAATATTGAGATGTCACAAAGAAAGCAGGGGATCCAACAGCCACTGCGATGTGGGCAGGGAACACTTACCAACTGGTCGCAACCAAAAGTACGCCTGTATGCAGTGATTGTGTGCATACATATGAGTGACATCAACAACAGTGAGTGATACTGAATCGCAGCTGATACACAACTATGAAGAGAACACTTTAGCCTACGGATAAAAGAAAGGTTGTGACTCGGTTCATTGTTTAAAGCGAAAAAATCAACACGTTTCCACACTATGTAAAAAAGCAAGCAAATGATAGCAAGACGGACTCTACAAGATTTTCCTTGTGGCTTCCATTACTCCAGTTTGTTGTCATGAATTCAGGCAACCAATGACAATATGCAAACCACTAAACCCGCTTGGCCATTAGGTCATCTAACGTGTCCAGCCAAAGACTGGGTAGTTCACGAGGACCCCAGTCAGGAAACCGAACAAGAGGAACTGTTCCTGCCTTACCTGCGCGTTCTTTTAGTCTCCTTGCCAAGCAACCAATCAGACGTCGAACACCTTCCGTCAATGAGACGGGGACACGGCAGTGAATGCACGGAGTGTTGAACGATGGTTTGGCGTTCTTAATGGCTTGATCATCCAAAGCTGTGCATTGTCAACTGTGACACAAATGCATCTGGTTGAGTTTACACGGAGATTAGAGGGGTACGGTATGTAGAACTGCGAGCGGTACAGTGTAAGCCGTCTGTAATAACGTTTGGGTGCACGAGTCTTGGTTTCAGCCAGCTAGGCAAGCCGGTCCAGGCACGAATGCTATCAATCATGACACGTTTATGCGTGTAACCACAGACAGGCAACTAGTTCGAATATCGACTCAAAACTAAAAAACGAATAGGAAGATAAACAGATATAATCCGGATATAGGCGTGCAGTAGAGTATCCGATTTATAACTGAAAAAACGGAACTCGACCAGAATGCGAAACCAGACTGTCAAACTCGACGAACCTTCGCGAGAAAGAGGCAAACTGTACAAAGAGCGGCAATTGGGCCAAAATAAAAGTATCATGATTCTCGTGAGAAAAATTCACAAATGATTACCAAGATCATAAGTCGAGCTCTAGGTGATATTAAAAAGAAATTAGCAAATTAGGCCCGGGTGTGGATGACAGCGACCACATACAGGCGGGCATGACGAAAACCCCACAACCGATCGAGATGCGGAGATAAGTGAGGTCAACGCACAGGTCAAGAAATAGTGAATAACCAAGTATGATCAGCACAGATTAAGAAACAGATGAAGGACCTATCTCTGTACAACGGGCAGACAGTATAGGTGGAATAGGATGATAAAAACGGGACAGAGAAAGCATACGCACCCACGCGAAAATAAATGCAACACAATAATGAAGTCAATAGTAATAGCCGCAATAATAATAAGATTATCGGTAGGTCAGTTGGTGATAGTAGTAGCTGTATTAATAGTAGTAATAATAAAACAGACAGGTATCGCAGAGAATGAGTGGGCGTAGTGGGAGGAGAAAATAAACATCGATCGTAAAAGTAAGTTGTGGTGCTGAATGAAGTAACAAAAATTAAAGTTCCAACGGACGTCAGTGCGTTCAGGCTACGAATCAAATGACTGTATACAACAATGACGAAGATGGTTAGCCTGACAGTCCTAGCGATTCGAAAGATTGTGATGCGCGAGTTGGAGGAAAAAACCGAGGGCACAGGGTCAATCGGGACTGATAACCGGGAAAACCGGTCAACCTCAGAGTACAAACATACACAGAATGCGAGTGTAGTAGACCCGAGGCGCAGACCAGCCAAAATGCGACGATCAACTATGCGTTAAAGGAAGAGAAGCGGCTGCCATGACTTTTTCATGTAAACGAAACCGATTGATAATCAAAGGACGTACATCATCCTGCAGGAAGGTTTTGAGAAAAAAGGTGTCGTGAAGTAGAAATAAAGACAATTCAGAAACTGATATACTTTGTAAGCAAATAGAAAAAACGACGCGAATTAACGCACGAAACGCGAAGTGCAGGAGACCAGTTGCATTATGGAGGCCAACAAAAAACTGTCCATGACATTCGGCATCATGTATGTGGACAGAATCAAGCAGTGGGCGTCGTCGAGGTCCACTGGTCAATAATGGTTCAATTAAATGTAACGATATTTGATCAGTCAACAAGGTCAATGGCAAAATGATGAATGAGAGGACTGAGATTTTCAGAGTGCAGCGGGAATTCCTCTGTACCAGGATATTCTACGTCACTGTTGAGATGAACGGCCGCCGAGCCACAGTACTTTCTGATTAGGCTCAAGGCCGCTGTGACAACAACAATCGTCTACATCGCATTCATTAACCAAAAAATCGTCGACATCAAAAAGGTACAATCATTCAACGATTTCGCATTTGAAAAATAGGACGGTTTAAATTACCGGACCGATGAGGTGTACATCACTAGAGAACCATACAGTGACTTAGCTACGTATTCTCATTCCTATGAAAAAACATGCCACTGCATTAACAATGGATTAGACGCCACTGTCTGAACACAAGATCTGTAACAGTGACCATGGAGATGCGAGCCGCCTGTCGAAGTCTTCAGGAAGTGATGAGATAAGGCAATACATTCTACTTGGACTCACCAGTATGCAGTTTGTCAAACAATGAACGGTAAGAAAAACCTACTCAGCAAAGTGTTTTCATCACCGTCTGTGCGTGGTAGTAGCCGATCACCTACTTCCGGAAACGGATTACTATTGGAGCCATCGAATTCACTGACTAAACATCTAGATCTGGAAGCAGTGGGTTTGCACAAATAGCCAAGATCACACCCATCCCTTCTAGTGGCTAATCTAGTCGTGCACACACACTTTGGACAAGGCGTCGGTCGATGAAGAAGACGAAACCTTTGTAATAACGGATAACAAAGACCATACCCGTAATGATAAGCTTTTTATAGGTTACTGTGGGAAACTGGTGTGGGCTTATTACTCGGTGAAAGAATAGCTGATCCCGGCTATGCCGACAATCATGTGTTGGAGCCCGACAGTTTCCAAGCAGCACAGACACCATCACGCGTGCTGCCGAATACTTCGGAACCGCGTTACGTCACAGCTGAAGATCATGGCTACTCAAAATGGGAGACATGAACTACGTTCAAGTATATGGCCATGAATGTCAGCGTTCTATCGCTTGCATCGGGTGGTACCCGCAGAGAGATGAAGATGAGGTTGGGAAGTGGAGAGTTTGTAGTAAATGTCAAGTGGGCTCAAACCCTTGGCCTATATGTAGGTACAAATTCCGCTGTCTGTGATGCGTACTTAGGTTACCAACGAGTCGTCTGCTGCATCAAGCATTTTCGGCGGATGCCGCAAACGACTGGAATGAGACGCGAGATGGACACAACGACTAGGCGTAAAGAAATGCAGTCAATAATCAAGGGCTTAACCAACGCAGACCGAGGACCAACCTCTAATGGCTAAGGAGTTCGAAAGGTGGATAGGGAAATCTGCGAATGAGACAGTCCGACGTGACCTCATGCGAGGTATAATGGATCGCGTGATTCTGCTGTCGTTCTCATCAATGAAATGCACGTCGTTAACCACGACGGCATCGAGAGTTGGAGTCGGGATTATGCTGGAGCAGGATGGTTTCTCAATCGCATCATTTATTCATGCGCTAGAGACCATCATGAGCCTAACCTGATGGTATCGTGGATTAAGCTGCTGCTTACTTCCACAGAATTTGATAGATCAGTACTCAGAAAAGAATGGCTCACACGAAAGAAACCTTCTGTTGTCAAAGATGAAAAGAGCCACTGATGTCTCACGCCCTACATTCTGGAAGACAAATGAAGCCTACTTGAGATTAAGGAAATGAAATCCCTCGTGGGACAGATACGTTGGTGGTTGATTTATGCCTATATTAAGAATTTCGCCGAGAACGGCGATGCCTGTTGGAATAAAGTGAAACACTGACCAAATTGTTGGGTTTTCGTGCCCGAGAGCTGCATGCTACGACAGAAAGTGTACACAGACCATGGCAGACTGTCCAGCAGGTATCACATCCTGGAACTCCTAATCTAAACAGCCTAAACTGTTCCAGATCAGCAAGCCACGACACAGTTTATTCAGCTAAGTCCTCCCCAAGTTTTAATAACTGACAACTGTGTCAAGTGACAAAGAGACTTGACTCATTGGCGGTAGGTAACGCAAAACACGAACATTCGCTTTCTAATGAAGTGGCGGAAAACTCAGTTTGAACCCTGAGCATCATTTGCCATGATGACCAGCAGATACCAAACGCAGCATACTGTAAGACTAAGAAAACTGCGGCTGTGTTTCCTACGCCTAGACGACTTCGACCTTTCCTGTGACGCATGGAATTAAACGATGCCTGCTTTCGAGGAGAGCATACGTGGTCCGTTTGGGAGATCACCAGATAATGATAGTGAAAACCAGACCTTTATAGTTTACTGACGATACTGGAAACAAAATCAAATGAGTGCATGCCGAACAGCCCCAACGAAGAGACGTACAATCCAGATAGATCTGAAAGCCTCTCAAGCAAGGACCAACGACCACAATTTTCAGCAGTTAAAAGCACAGCGGACGTGAGTTTTCGCGCTTAGTCAGCCAACAGCAGATTGAACTGGCGAGCTGACGAACGACACTGACATTCAGACCACAGCAAATGCAGCCGCCCAGTGGCCAATCTGGATCTACGATACAAAAAATAAAAAGCAATGTTCTGATTTTCTAGTAAACCATGCTCTCCAATCACAGAAGTAACTACAATCACAGTCAGTAATCTTACAATGCTAAACAGTAAAATTCACGTCCGTAGCTTTCACCCGTTTAACAGAAGCGACTTTCAGGAGGGTTTCCGTTCTGTCGCTCCCAGTTCAATTTACAAAATCTCGTCCAACTCAGTAAAACAGTTCAAACGCGCAACTAAATACGACTACAACAGCTCCGCTGATACGAATAAGCCTTGTTGGATTGGTATTGTTGTCAATTACTAGCCAGTGTTCAATCGACAAGTAAGTCCGTTGATCTACTGAGTAATCTAGACGGGAAGTTGCATCACGTAGTCAGCCATCTCGGGGAAGTGGTCGTCAGTTCAACGGATAGTGCATGAATTTCGTATGAACAGCTTCAGTTGAAGAAAATGAAACGGCTGGAAGGCTCAATAAGAAAAGCCAATGACAAAAATAAAACCAGAACAGTTTTGGATAATAAACATAACGCACTTGATAAGTAATTTCTTCAGACGTTCTCATAAACCGCGTGTGGTAATCCGGCCGAATATTTTTCCACATTTGTTGGACTCTGTTTTGCCCACTTAGTATGAAACGGATCTCCAAAATTGCGCATACTTGACACGACCGCCCCCAGATATGTATGCACAATGACGGTCACGAAATGTATTATACTAAATGGATAAGTTTGGAGTTACTACTTTTCCTTGTCGAGAACCTATCGCATAATCGATCAGTTTATCTGAATTCTCTCGACCCCACAAACTCTTTTGAAAAATGAACAGGGCTAAATACTTATAACATTTCTTAGTCGACCAACGTCACATTAAGAGTATGTTAACGACAACTAAACCTGACCTACCTGTTCGAAAACGTATGCAACTCAAGGTCCCAGAATATGTAATGTGCATAATTGGATAACGTGAATTAAGAATGGTTTTATATTCAGTCTCTGTGTCTCTGTGGCTGCGATAACATGCGTGTCCTAGCACACGGCCGCCAGCTAACAGAAGACAAACTGCTGGATTAGAGCGTCCGGACCAAAATTGATTCTAATGAGGTTAGATATACTGTGCACCATATGGTGACATTTGGATGAAACAAAATGTCGATAACGCGACAGTGCTGGGGAAAATGATACTTTTACTTCTGACGTTTAATTGAAAAATTGCCTCGACAAAAGCTGCCCATGGTAACCGAAACGCCAAAAATAAAAATACTTCTCCAAACACCGTTGTGTTAGTGACCTTTCGACTCATCTAAAACGCAATCGGGATACGTTAAAATAACAAATTCACTCTGCTATACCTAACAAGAGACATTTGATCCTAAATAACTAGGAACGGCGACATCAGATGTCGATCTAGACCCAAGAAGAGATCACTACGGACTACTCTTCAAATTACAGTGACTGAAACCTAGCATAAAATTCCCTTTTACTCCATGTGGGTTCCTCGCCTTTTTGAATTGCGACGAAAGTCGTCGCACAGCAATATCAATTCTACTTTACCCTCGACGGTGAGCTTAGCAGATAGTGTGACCTTGAGTTATCAACACACTTGGGAAGGAAACATATCGTGCTGCATATGGTCAGGTATATTCACATTCTAACTACCGTCCAACACTGATAAAAAGGATCTGATTAACAGAGCCACAGATGCTTGCATCTCTGTGATTCAACCACATCTAAAGTTTGAGGATGTAATTGTAAACGCGGCATTAACCGAAAAATCTGATATTTTCATGTATGTACCCATCGGACAGATAGGCCAAAATCACCACTACGTTAATTTTTAAAATGTCAGCAGAAATTTGTGACAAATTTTAAAAGTGGAGTATGAATAGACCGTCCGCAAATTAACGTTCAGCAGTTCCGCATTTTCACCGGTCCTACCCTTTAGTGTCTGGGTATGCAGGCATCGTATGAAGTGGCGCACACGTACCAGATGTTAGCCACAGTCAAAGATTGAAGTGAACATTCATTTTTTCCGACTGACAACTCCTATGGAGAAGTATGAGGTTGGTTACGTCGGTTGTGAGCATTGGTGTTTGTTAGTAGTCACATCAGACTACTAAACCGAATGGCGGTGTCGGGTAGGAGAATATAAGATTGCATTAATCACGCCGGCTGGATGAAGCGTTGATATGCAGGCACACTGGTGATACCGTGAAATGACCATCTACATGTATGAGGAAGGCACTGAACAACGAAGGACATGTTAATAATAAAGTCGTTGAGAGTTTGGCGTTTCATATACACAGAAAATTATTTTTAATTCGAAACTATTCTGGTAGATTCTTGAGCATACCACATATGGGCTCTTATATGCTTATATATGCTCTTACGGAAGGTGGTTAGCAAATTGACCACCTTTATTTTCCCAATAGTCCTCAGAATAATCAGCATAAGTTTCAATATTAAAGGGAGGAAAGTGCATGGTATTCCATCTCTGTCTAGTTCCGCCTCCGACATACGCGGTATTACAAGGTGACTTACGAATGTGTGGAAAGCAATTACCCAAGGTTTCAGAAATGAGCAACTGTGGTCATTTTTCCAGAAGCACGAAGAGAAGACCGTCTAGTGGAAGTCTTCTTGATTGAAAAACTACTCTAAAATGAGAACTATGACATCAAATAGTCCCTACGTGGATGAATTAAACAATCTGCGTTTACACTGAGGCGAAATAAGAACTGGTGATGTACCTCAGGGCTGTGTTGTGTGCAGCAACCCTTAAAATGAGCGAAGTCTTCCAATAAAAAGCATACTGGTTATAATACTATTTACGGTTTGAGGTATATTAAATTTATACATAATAGGTCTACATATGTAACACATTGTAGTTTCTCTAGGAGAGTTACATAGGATATCTGGGTGTAATTATCTACTGGCGCTGGATGATAAATGAGGCGATTACCGTCAGTCTGTCATAAGATGTAGACGATAATTGGTTTGCGACGCCACGAGTGCGCACAGTTAGTTGGTATTCGGCAAACAAGAACTCAAGTACGATGCACCCTTATATCCATCAACAAGTGATGAAGAGCCCCTAGGAGAAACGCGATCCGAATGCCAGGAAAAGTCGACGATTGAGAATGCATAAGTTCAGAAGATAAGTCACAAATAAGCAAAGAAAACGAGTTTCTGGAGCGTACAGTTATTTTATTATGTGACAAACAAATAGATAAAAATATCCATCGGTATATGGAAGCAACCATAATCGACAATATTGACAGTTTCAGTTTCACACGGTTGGCGCTATCCGGCTCGGATCAGTCTATCATAGTGACTGAAGCCAAAGGACGCCTGCGCCTAACCATCACCGCGATTGGCTTGCGCTTGTGGTTTCACTCACAAACCACGTATTCAATGTAAACCCGAAGGAATAGGAGGTGTGAGTGAGGCTTTTGTGGCCAACCGGTCAATGTTGGTTAGCCAATTGATAGACTAGTCCGAAACTGAAACCCCTATTTCTCGAGCAATAAACAGGCTCCAACGGTGAGATGTATACTGGGAAAGGTATTGGAAATATACTGTACATGTTAGTGCACTCCACAGTGGATATGGAAGAAAAACCGAATGTAAGGTTGGACTAGAAGAAAACAGACAAAACTCACTATAAAGTTCCTCAAAACGCTAAAAAAGAAAAGGTAAAAGACCGCAGACACCTAGGTTTCTAAAAAGGGGAGCGGGTGAATTCCAAGCGACGGCAGTTGGTGTTCGATGCGAACAATAAAAAATGAACACAACTGATATAAAACCTACTTGACCCTAACGTAGTCGTTGTCTCTCCACCGACTGTGTACCATGATTACGTTAATGACCTATTAATCTCAAACGGCCAGCGCGTTCGCAACCGCATACATCACTGAACTTGCGGACGCTCGTCAGGAACTCATTCTTCTAGACTGTCCGGTTCAAAACCAATTCTTCCCAATATCTAAAACCAATGTTACAACACGAAAGAATTACCTGCACAACATCCTGGTATCTCCGCTTTGGACCACCAGGATTCCGCTTACCTTTCACGTGTCCATAAAGCAGTTGCTTCGGAATACGGTCATAGCCCATTCGGCGGACGTGACCTAAACAACGGAGCTGATTCAGCATCAGCAGAGCTTCCATTCCGTCCAGATCTGCTCGCCGCAGTACCTCAGTGTTCGGAACTATGTCTGACCACCGGATACTCAAGATGCGTCTTAGACATTGCAGACAGAAACGGTGCAGAAAGCGCACGTTCCGCTGATACAATGTCCACGTTTCACCGCCGTACAGTAGTATACACAGCACCATTGAGTGGTAGGCACAGAGCTCAGTGGCGATTTTCAGGTTGTGGTTCTTCCAGACAAGTCTTTCAAGTCTTTCAACAGCACTAGACCTTATCACACACACACACCATATCCAGAGTAAACCCGAAGGAATAAGACCGGAAGAAGTGTGAATGAAATAAGACATGTACAGACATCAATGAATCATAACGATAAGGCTACGTATGTTAGGGAACGTACCACCTTTGAAATCTCGGCAAGGAATGGAAGTAGATTCAAGAGTTCCTGATCGTTCACATCCACGAACCAACTCTCAATGGGTACACCGTTATCCAGCTGTAGATTAAATAGACCAGTAACAAATGAGAAACTTAGTAGAGGAAAAAGCCCATAGGAAGTTAGATGAAAGTGAAAACCACGTCATATCGTTCGAAAGAGATACAGCGGGAACACAGATATACGCTAAAAACGCAGTGAACAGAATGAAATTGCAAAATGTGAGTAAGTTTCGTTCACCTACAACAATGTTCACAAACGCAATTCATCCTGTGACGTTAGACTATCTGCAAAGTTGGCCAGTTAATGATTGATCCCCATGCAATCAAGATGAACCGGAGATTACAAAGGAACCAAAGAAAACAGCAAGTGAATTTATAACTGACAACATGCGCTTCAGATTAGCCTACTACAGTGACAGGTAAATAAAAGCATGTGCTAAGGTGCTCTCACAAACGATTTCTGCTGCACAGCTCGAGGTTGTATCAGCACTTCATATTAGATGCAGACTGAGCAGTGTGAATGCGGGTCTTTAAATTACAATCCGTTCGGATTTATTGAGAACTTAAAAATCTCTAGCAGAGAAATAAGACACTTCTTTAAAACGAAATCTCAGACGGAGTAACTAGTAGAAGCATGAGACAACAATGAGTTGTACGCAGACACGACGTAAACAATAATACAGTCTCATAAGGCCCTACGTGAAGTTCAAAGACGCTAAGAATTTCTGCCATTGTGGCTGATTTAGTATACTAGTGACCTGACAAGTTAGAACGAAGTTAAACCGAAACTATCGGCAGCACAATCCACATAGACTAAACTGCTTTCAGCAAAAAGTAAGCAAACTTTAACAGCTTGGGTTGGAACGTTCAACTGACGCACCTGATAGCCAAACGCCTGGGGAGAATTGTCCACAATAACGGTCTTTCGCAAGTCTCGCCCCAAAACGCGCAGGTCCTTCACATAATTTCCATTTACACAAACACAATGTTCACGAAAAAGCCGATGTCTGCAACAGAAAATTGTTAATTACCATGCATTTAAAAAAATGGCAACTTTATGGTGGTCAAATGGGAAATTTTTTCCTACGATAGAAAGAAACGGAGAAGAGGCGAACCGTTATAGTACAAACAAGACAGCCAAAACAAAATCAAGCATGCAGATATGCAAGCCAGATGCAAGCAAAATAGATTAGGGATAAAGGGACACCAATAGACTACGTTATCTTAACCTACCCAAGAAATTATGCGACTAACTAGACGGATGACAAACTGTCAAAAGTTCCAGAACCTACACAAGATGCAAGAATCTATTTCTAAATTCCGTACTGCATGTTAGATACTGGCCACTGCACCAGTCGGACACGGCGAGATTGTCACTATCTGAACATGAGAATGCGGTACTGTGATTTGCATTTGAGACTGCGTCCTTGGCTTTTACCACACACACTACCCCATAATCGAGATGATCGTAAACAACACTTATCAAATCCTGACAATGTACATCACACTTTTATACCATTTTTATTTCATTTACTATTTACCTCATCAGATAGCTGATGGTGCGATAGTGAGGACTGTGAGGCGAAGCGTTTCGTTCTAATTTAATGAGATCTCGTATCACCGTATTCCCGACCAGCTGATTTGTACAACAAACATAGCTACCTCCTCTCGAACAGTGAAAATGTTGTTTTTCCTTGCTGAATCACTGTTTGCAATAGGTACGAAAAAACAACGGTAGTTACTGCTTGAACGATGAGCCCTATGCAAAGGCAGACGAAGCCGACATACTGTTGAAAAGAGCACGTCGCGCAACACAAATGTCGATTACTTCGACTGCAAACAGTTTCTAACGACACCTCCAACAACGAAAAACCAATACACTTCCGCTCTCGGCTTAGAAAGTGTAGACACGGATACCAACATTTCCGTGGAGAAGGGAAGCGCCCAGGCCGATACTCTCACACTTGGAGCCCACATAATACAAAGACCATCTGGCTCCCTCTTCCAACCTAAATCTGCTGATCAACGGCTGAGAAGAGTGGCAGCTACGTGCTTAAGCATACGGACGTCCTTCGCGATCGATGTTTAAGTTGAAACATACTTATCAGATGACAACAGCAGATAGGCAACGCGCAGGTTGAGATAGATTTTGTTAATAGCGATCCCAAAACTTACCGCATAGGTTTATACTAGGCTATGTCGTACGAAGGTTGACAACAGTTGAACGCGCGATGAACCTTCTGTCAAGTCTCTGGCCAATTGCAGTAAAGCAGGAGATGGTAAACGAATGATCTGGCAAGAAGGGGCGTGAGCGGCCGTGAGTAAGTTAGGAATGCTGGCTGTATCCGTCTTACAAGCTAGGGATCCTTTGATCAACTAGGTCTCCGTACATAGAAGTTAAAAGAGGTAGCGGTTAATTCGGCTCAACTGCCTAAATGTCATTTTTATTTGACTGAAATAGCTGTAAAGACAACTAGTGAGACGGGGATATAATAGCCCCATATAATGTCCTACCCACAAACAATTTGTTTGCACTATTTGTCTGATTATAAGCAAGGGCTCACATATCAAGTCCCACCTCTTTTCCTCTTCTACTCTCTCAATTAGGGTTTCTTACTTCACTTTATGATTTGATTACAAATGGGCATCAGTGCCGATCATAAGTTGCTATTGATGATTATTCTAGGCTGTGTGAAAAACATACTGAAGCCGGCAGTCAGTTGTCGCTAACACAACGTACTTGAGCCACCGACGTATGTGTAACGATGCTTATAGTGTTCCCATGGTACACATGTAGTGTTACGAATACGTCAGTGATCGAAAGCAGACTGCCTCAAAGTATAATCCATACGGATCAGTTATGCTTTAGAGGTAGACAAAAGAACTTTGCTTACCAAGGCGTTGTTTAATCTACTTGCTAATGAAAGCTGATATAATGCGACAATAAGGGTGGTGCTGATTTGAAGTCATACGTTGTGAACTAAGAAAATCAACCTGTGGAAATTTCCTGCTAGTCCACGAATTGAATCTAATCTACAAAATACACTACACGCCGGGTCATTCACTGACACACCTACTCCCACTATGCAAGAACGAGACAAGGCTACGGAATAAGCGAGTCAGTTCGCAGACAGAACTGCTCCCCGGTTAGGGCCTGTTCACACCGAAACGAATCGTGTGATCACGGCTGAATCGGTTGAGTTTTAAAATTTTACTCTATCAGTACATACGTGTTAGACAAGCCGTACAAGCTTCCTAATCCCCACTCTAACTCAATTCCAGAAGTCACGAAATAAGCACATCTAGAGGAATTTTGTTTCAGTATGCTTCAGTGTTCGTTGCTGATATGAGTGCATGTCGGCAGCTTCATTGAAGTCTCTATATCTACTTCTTTCCTTTATGCTTACAAACTGTCTAACACAATTTTTCACTGGCCACAACAGAGGTATGCACAAGAAATAATCACCTCCTCTTGCAACACCCTATGGAATTATTCGCAAAATGACAGAACACGCAAAAAGGATTGGGATCAATCTGTAAGACCAGCTAACCAGTTTTATGAGGATGATTAAGAAAAAGTAAAACGAATAGGAATTATCTGACTTGTAACGAGTCACCAACAGAACCTGTTTAAATAATTCAGCACAATTGGAATTGTGGCAGTGTTCACAATTATGGGTGCAATTCCCATAAATTCGTTTCAGTCAAACTGTTCATTCATTCGTTTACAGTGCTTTCGTGGGAGTGAAAAGTATGGACAGAGAATAACATCTGGAAGAGATAAACAGTGTAACACCCACTTTATCCATTTTTTCTTGGGGTCGATCAAGTTGACTAGACGGTCGGCGTACACTTTGGTACTTGCCGTGAAAAGTACGACTTCAAACGTTTCAGAAACACGTGACAAAAACTCGTACAAATGCGGTCGAATACGAACGTAAACCTGTAATGAGAGAAAAACATGACCTGCGAGGTAACGCAATAAGAAGGAATAAGTATTCAGCACGGGTTATGATATTTATGAACATGAGAACAGACTCGGAAGCTGATGCTAGAACTTCAGAAATCCCACAAAGATCGCTTGTTTGGATGAACACATATGAATTCGGGATCGCAGGTGTGATTGCCTAGAATTAACTTGACGGAAAGTGAACAGCTGATTCAACCATCAATGAGGTGACTGGAATCAGCTTGCACATTGTGTCACTTGAAGCCGTAACGGTTAAAATCTTCAGCAACATCATGATTGGTTAGCTCTCTGGTAAACCGGTATTCATTCGAAGAAGCAATGTCAAACCGCCAGAAACACAAAAGTATACCATCTAAATGACTAGCAAATGGCCAATTTAGGGACCAACTTTAAACGCATACTCAACACATTACAACAAACCTGGTCTTTCACATATAGTGATCCTCTACCATTCGCATTTGGTTCGCCTGATGAGCCATTCATCTCCAAAATCACTACTGTGCTTAGTTTGAAAGTTCCATGGAAGTGTAAATCATCAAAGCCGCCGTACGAGGGTTATCGCTAAATGAACTAAACTAAATACCGCTATGCAGGACAATGCTAACTGAACCGTTTTAAATTATTACCTTTTAATCTTCGTTGTGCGAGTAGCATGATGCCAAAATACTCCTGAATTACCATTGGCAAAGCAATTAAGGACTGAGTGAACCAAGATTATCACAATCGAAGGAGAATGTTATAAAAACATCGCAAAGTACCATTACTGGGGTGTATTTGCATATACGATATAAATGAAAACATCTGTTCCCTGTTTAATGATGTGCTTGAAGTGAACAATAACGTCCAACTTCGTGAATGTGCCAACTTGGGTAACGGGAAACCTGCTTGTATGACGATATCGATGACGGAGTCGTCTAAATCGAAAGTTCCACTTATTACCGTGTGGAACGAATTGTGCCATAGAAAGCGTGGTGGAGGCGTTGCTACTTACACCAAAAACTCACGCTACTCGTATGTGCGAGCTCTATTTACATATTCGTGAGTTTATGTGAACAGCCTAATAGTTGAGTGTAAGCAGAGACGCCTAAGGGGTTGTCGTTTGGTCGTGGCACGTGTTCTTTACTTATCTCCCAGTTGTCTTGCCACTGAGATTGACAAGTTTGCTGACAGCTTTTCAGCAGCTTTTTAGATGCTCCCTGCACGTCACTATGAATTGTTTACGGTAATTTCAACCGATTTGATACCACCTTTCTAAGTGCCCTCGGCCTGCACAACACTGTGGTTTTTCCTATGCGCCTGGACACACATTTCCAGTTGACCTTCATTCGTAGAGCGCAACTGTTCGCGGTTCACAGGTGCTTCAGTTGGGACATCTCATCACTCTATTGTGAAACTCACTCTCCCATAGTTTACAGTAAAACGCGTCACAAGCTCTTTGCTCGTTGAAGAGGTAGCAGCATCAAGCACCGGCAGTTTCCTGTTGGTAACTAAGATAGGCTTAGGGGAACGATACTTTCGTCCGACTTCAGCTTGTTCCTTCACGGTGACCCATCTATCCACTATGAACAGTTGAGCCACCAAATTTTTCGTTTCGATATTTGCTGTCCTAGGGAAACAAATCTAATTCGTGTAGATAGATTTTCTCCGTGTCTCGAAAGATTCCGAATCAAGAAAGGCTTATAAAAACAAAAGATCACTTATTAGTTAAGTACATTTCAAAGTCTAGCAGATGTGAGTTAATTCGTTTGAATCTTGTGTACACTAGTGCAATATTCGGCGATAAAACCTGTCGGCAGATCGGTGAATCACGAAAATGCTGAGTGGGCCAAACACCTACTAAGAAACTGGTTATTGACGTCGAACAGCTCAGTCATAATTATGACAAGATAACGAATAACTTCTTATCAGTTTCTAAAGAGCTTTTGCTTTCCAATGATTTTTTACTGCAACTGAGAGCCCGACTGTTTTCAAAGAACCTATCTAGATGACACCCAGTAAAGCAAGAGGACCTCACGGTTTATCACCGAGTGTTCTTAATGGATGTGGTGGATTTTAAAAACGATCTCTAGTTGTGTTATTCATTTGGATTTTCAGGAAAAGTTGGCGGCACGCACAACACTAATTCCTACGAAAAAACGATCAAATGTTGTCTGATCTGAGGTGCATCTACAGCACTAAAAATTTCGGGAGAACTCATTCTTGTTCGAATGGAAGCTCAGGTGAACGTCAGAGATTCTAGTCAGTTTGTCTGTTAGCGTTCACGCTTAACCTTAGATGCTCTCAGTTGTCTGGTTCATCCCATTTCATTACTGATTGATGGAGAATCAAGAGCTGTCCACATATCTTTCTCAGACTATAACAATGTTTTAGAAAAGGTTGATAAGACGATGCTATATCAATTTTATGAAGAATCTAGGATTCAAACCTCAACTGTCGAGCTTCCACGTGATTAGTTTAGAAATCTAACTTAGTCTACTCAAATCGATGACCAAGCCTTATCGCCCTTCATCACTGGCCCAGGTACTCAGCAGGATGTTATCCTCTCCTCTTTTCACCCTATATTACATCCATACCAATAAACACACACGTAATCAAATACACAGATGATGTAATACTGGGCAACAAGCACCCAACTGGATTACTTTCTCTTACTCTACTAGTTAATTCATGTGAGCTAACAATTCGGCCACAGTCTTGCAGTTCGTCTCTTAACACATCCGAATATGCATGGCCTTTCCTTCATATAAATATTGAGCCTTTACCTCAACCGTTCTCTCTTAAATATCTACGGATTGATTTGAATAAAGCATGACATTGTCACTTCATATTACTTGTTTTTATCAAAGTCCACAGGCTATCGCTTTGCGTCCGGCATTTAACTTTTCTCCTCATTTCCCACTACTTGGTTAGTCGTTTTATTAGGGCTTGCGTGTTCCCCCACTGGATGTATCGTTCACTAGTTGTTTTTCCCGGTTTCCTTACCAGGTCCCCAAAACACCAGACCCGTTGCAATGGTGTTCCCAGTAACAAGATTTGTTGGTTTCGCTGTTTCTCATCACTTCAAAGTGTGCGAAGAATTTTAGACAACGATTCTATCAGACACAACCCGCCCATTGATACTCAGACTTGTCTTACCACAATAGTGAGGATCATCAAACCTAAAATAATAGGTCTGAATTCTAATAACCTGCAACGCATCAATCCAAGAGAGAACAGCTTGAGAGCACTCTGTCTACATGAAATCAAATGCGTCGCACAAAGGCAAATCGTGTTTTGTAGGTAACGGAAGTGAGCCTATCTATAGGTACGTCACAAGATTTACTGCTGGTAACTGGAGCGCCGTCTAGCTGGGAGACATAACGTGACACTGTTCATGAATTTCGTTGATAAATAGAAAATACACAAAAGCACTCAAATAGCCTACTGCTTAGGCTAACACTAGATGTTTCACCTGAACAGCCAGCACAGTTCAACACAGTGTTTCTGTTGTGTTTCCCAAGAGGCATAAATTTCTGGCAAAAACTTCGGCACATACAGGAAGATATCTCGGCTACCATCATTCATGAAAATGGCTACCAGCAGTTCTCAAAATCATTGCAACGTGATCAACGAAACTTTTATTTTAAAGGGAAACCCAGTGAGAAGCTGCTGACTGTTGGTGCTCGTGACACAGCTATGATACACTGATACGACCGCATCTAGTCACGAAGTCGTATAAGTAGTTGATAGAAAACCAACTGAAACGAGCAATGTAATGAAGCTCAGTCGAAAAAAAGAGTACCGACAACCCGAATGACCTCATCAGCAAAAATACTTTTAACCATACTGAGAGAGAGTGAGCGAGAGCAAAAATTTCAAAGCAGGACTTACCATGTATACCACTCCTTGAAACACGACCTGGAAAATGAACTGAGCGTCCGCAAGTGGATTTAAGCTGCAGTGGACCAAAGTTTCATCCAGATCCAAGACCAGGCAGAACTCGGGTGAGGATCTTGTTCGTTTGGGTAGTGCCGGCGGCTGACAGTTCAATTCCGGTGATATCGGAGGAAGATTATGTATGAATGCATACCTGTTATGTGAAGCAAAGTGAAGCAAGCCAGATAGACATCCAAGGTCGTCGCAGTGGACGCTTAATATAATGAACGTCAGCTACATTAAGACGCCCCAGAATGCAAAAAAGAGGAACAGCTCCTGAACAGAAGAAACCACAAACTCACAATCAGACCTTGTAACCTTAATTTGCATCGACCGTGAAGGCACTGACTGCAGACAAATTGTCAGTTCGCAGAATATGGCACCGTCATGATTGTAAACGGTGCAAACAACCAGTTTAGTAAAAAGTATGAGTGTATGTTAATCGAGCTGAAATGCGATCTTTTGGTCGATCGCAAGCGTAAGTAACTTTTCCGCAAGAACAACATTCACCTGCACAACAAACTGAAGCTAATAACGATTCGATCCACCAGTTCCATGAAAATAGGGTTACCTAAAGCATACTCACGCATCAGCCTCCTCAAAATCTTCTGGATTTTCACCCTCCTCAATGGCGGAAATTTCAGAAGCTAATTCACTGTGACCAACCGACGAAGTTTCTGTTAGTTCTGGGTCTTCATCCTCAGCATCCACGTCACCTTCATCTGTTCGTCGTAGCTTGGTGTCCTGCTCTTCATCATCTCCCTCAGACAGGGATGATGACGACGGTTCAACCGGAGCGATGTACAGAAATTCCACATTTTCATCCACGTGATTAGTACTGGCATTGGAATAAACACAGTCGTCAACAGAAACCCCATGTTCAGTTTTCGCATCACTTGTATCCGAATCGCAAAGTTCCGAACCATGCTTACTGACATTAGTGAGTGGACGGACTCTATCTGAATGAGAGTTGTTGCGGAACGCCAGAGAACGCAGAGAAAGCACGCTTTCGACAGCATTCTTAGCACCAGACGGTTTGCATACAATTGACGTGGAGCGAGGACGACGGGCCCTGGAACTTCGCAGGTAAACTAGTTGTTCTGCATGGAGCTGATATGGACAAAGGATGCAAAAAAATTGAACAAAACGATCGAAAGAGAATTGTGCTGCGAATAAGTCGTCCAGCGGTAGTAAAAAGTGGATGTTGCAACAATGCTGCGTCCAGCTGTTTATTTGCATAGCGTAAATAGATTGGATGGTTTACATACTAGGTCATACCGAATCGGTGCATTATGCGACTCCAAGCTTCCCAAGGTATGTAAAAGTTCTAAACACCCAAGATCATCAAAAGATGAAGTTCACCGTACGCTCTGCTCTAAAACAACCAGATAAATCGATCCAATAGAGATGGTATCAGTAACCTAGACAAAGTATATGCATACGCGCTGACAAACATTCGTGTTGCTCACATTATGATCCCACTTGATAAGCCGTTGGATCTTCCGATTAAGTCAGTTCACATAAGGTGATATAATTCGGCTGCGATGAAGAAGACGTTGATACCTCTGAGGTTACCACATAGACTCTGGGTCAAACCGCTGATGATTGACAAGCACTGATTACGAAATATCTTTTCAGTTTCCAAAACGGCCCGAAACAGTGCTCTTAATCCTATTGTTAATCTATCATCATCACTCTTGAAAGAAGGATGTGAAGAGCCTGGACCCAGGGATTTACTAGGCTTCAATAACTCGAGTTTCGGATACACTTCTAATTCTAATAGAGGGTCAGTAGAAACACAAATGACTAGTCGGATGTCGTAGTCCGTAGGGCCCGCTGCAGATTAGCCTAACCGTTCTTTAAACGTTCAGTTCATCTGCCAATTCTGATCGGTATCAAGTGACCTGCATCTTTTTAACTATAGCCTCAACGGTCAGTACGAGCAAGCTACGATCCTCAAACAAACGATTGATTTTAACTTTTTCCACTGTTCGATCGAGCGGTGATCACGATCCTCACGCGCTTTGGTTAGCAACAGCCGTTAGCAAGTCGCCATCCGTCGCAATTCAAAACGACTGAAGTTAGGAATGTTTAATTCTCAACGATATCATTGACAATGATAAAGAGAAGTATTCTCGAACACTACCGGTGATCGAAAGCAGGACTAATAAAGCCCCACAAGTATCTATCAATATAGGGTTTGAATGAGCTTAAAATTCTTATCGGTTACACACCCTACAGGAAAAGGTTGCACCAGCTCTAGCAACAAGACTGAACACACTGTAAATGTTTAGGACAACCAGTGCCGGTCTTCAGTGGCAGTATCCAAATCTTACTATAAGATGGAAGTTGTGGAGAAAACCATAACCAAGTCGGGAGGTGGCATGTTAATATCATACCTAGGTCTATCAGAGCGCTGATCTACAAAAGATCAGGATGGTTGACACCTTCGACGCAATTGAGATATTTTTTCCATGTAGGCGTTTGCTTTTTGAAAACCAGGACAACAGCAATAGACTAGATCACAAGAATATAATTCTGGGATCACGGTCCACCAACAGAGTATACTGGCCACTAGACGAACTACAACCCCTTGGGAGAGGAAGATGATCTAGGATGCTGGAAAACCTTCTGGGTTTCTGCCGCGAAAGATCGGCTGATGGTTGCTACCCAAGTTCGATCTTTTGCAATCAGCTGAGATTGTGGCTAGCAGTGATTGGAAAGGTTCGGCTCAGCGCCTATATTACCTAGTGATCTTTATCAACAGTAAATATTTGTGGCATACAAGTGCCGTTAGTGGATTCCAACGTTAAGTGCTCGAGTAATCCCATCAGGGGAGTTTGTCCACTGGAGCGTTAAGTGGACTCAGAAAAAACTGTGGGACGGTCTGGTTAGCGAGTCTAAGTGAGCGAGTTCCGAACCCAAATTGTGGTTTCGTAGCCCAACTGGTACAGCACATGTTGGCTGAATGCAGGTGATTCCTGTTGTCACCTAGAATGCTGCCGAGAGCTTGACTTTCGACTGTCATTAAGTTATTTAACTTACGCGACAACCGAAGCAGAGAAGTAACTTGTTCACATGGACAGAACCCATGGTGGATAAAGTCTCATGTTCCATCAAACTGAAAACTAACTGCTTGCATTTAACTGATATCCTAGTTCAACTTCATTCCTACAATCAAAAGATAGGCAAATAAATCTGGCAACTTTCGCTTGACGGGTGCCCACTGTACGGCTGCCAAGATGAGAGCGGCTGCGGAAATTTTGGAAATGCATGTAATTTACTGAGCATGACTATTTTCAACTCACCGCGGAATTAACGAGAACCTGAGGTTTCAGGATCGATCGCCGCGTTAACCGACGACTATTCCTATGCGCAACTGTAAATAAACAGACAACACCGTTACTACGAAATATACCATATAGGGGGATAAAACCGTCAACAAAATGCTACCTTTGACGACCAATTGCAAACAGTATCAAAGTTTACAAAACGTTACACGGTCCGGTGCGATCCGGGGCTTACACAGAGAAACAATCAAAAAGGGAGCACACACGTGTCTTCCACAGCAATTTATTAGTCTTCAAAGCTCGCAACAATACAAGCCGCACTGCAATATGGCATACACATGCACATACCTATATATACATACACACAATATATATGTATATGCAACGCGTGCTCTATGTTGGCTGTCAGTTGGGAAGAGAGAATTTCCGTGCTAACTTTAAGGACGGACGATGTGGCGTCAGCCCGTCGGTTGAGAATCGAACGAACACATTTGGCCAGCTAAGGACTGGCGTGGGTTTCATAAACGACGTAACATTCTAATCGCTTAAACCTAATAGATGACAAACTGCTCCGTAAGAATCGAGTGCAATGCTGCAATAACCCCTCCCATCTAGATGGTGGGAAGTGCACCTGTGGACAGTCGTTGCTTCCGAACACAGTCGCGTCGAATGGTTTTCACATGCAAATCCACTGTTCGTTAATAGCAATCAGGACACTAAGCTGTTCACCTAGTTTCATGGACGAAGGATTGGAGATTCTCACCAAACCTGGTAAGTTGCGAGAATTTAGCACAAGAGCAAACGATCAGTTTTTGAAAAATGACCACAGAGTTGAACCGGTAATCCAGAATTCAGATCTAAGAATTTAAGTAACCAATCAAGGTACAAATCAAGGTACCATCAATGTCTGGTAGCTGTCAAAAAGGCTAATGCGATACTTAAATAACTGCGCAATGTAACTTATACAAAGGCGGAGGTACTGTTAGTATAAAAAGGGTACTGTCGATTTACGAATACGCGGTACATAAATGTGATGTAGAAAACCTAGAACAGGTTTGTGCCAATCTCGCTCGTCTTTTTTAAGGAGTAAGGCAAAACTTAGAATCGCCGATTAAAAGAAAATGAACTCCTTTGTGATAAAGGGAAGGAGACTGAGAAATTCCACACCATTTGGGGGTTATCGGACTTGGGTTTGGTGAGCTGGGATGTCTGAGAGGGTCAGTTTAAGTTAAAAAAATAACTAAAACACTAAGATGATACTCATGCTAATCTTATAAAGGATCTTCAACAGTTGAACTCAATAGTGAAGATGTCAAGTTCACGTAAATTAATAAACTCCAGAAACGACCACACAATCACTAGTAACCTAATTCTTTAGCCCAGAACGGGTCTTCATCAAACTGGTCACGCGTAACCAACATGTCCCTCTTCATGGCTAGTGTGAGGCTAAGGACCGAAGCTTTATGTCAGACGCCACTTTCTTTGGTTACACTAAGGCTTTTGATCGAGTGCCTCCCGATCCACCCAGACAAGCCAGAGGATTAGGCTGTTCAAAGTGATAATTACCACTGCATAACCTCGTTTGTGAATAGACAAACTTTTAGCGTCAAAGCTGGTTCTGCTCTGTACTAGTCTAAGTGGATATGCTTGAATACTAGGTCTTCCGACCCTTGCTGGTTATACTTCATATCAACCATCTTCCAGGTGTGATCTTCAGTAACTCATGGCTGTATGCGGATGACCTTACCACTTAGAACTTGTGATTCCGGCATCCTTCAAGCTGACATCAACGCCGTCAAGCAATGGTCATAGGAGGTGTGTTTCCTCTACCGGCAAGCATATATACGTGTTAGTGGAGATTTGGAACTGCACTACATACAGTGCTCATAAATCTATATGTATTCATGACGGCAAGATGAACACACCGTATAGGTGGGAAAGTCTCCCAAGCCACTCACAGGATCTAAATCCGACGTCTGCTTGAATATACTGAGTGGTGTTTGTTGGTGTTTGGCGAGCTGCTACGAGAACGATATTCAGTCCTCGAGGCCTTGGGTGAGTGACAGCTAGAAATTCNGTCCTCGAGGCCTTGGGTGAGTGACAGCTAGAAATTCCGATCCTTACTCATTGGACGGTAGAATTCGAGAAAACCTAGTCCTCAATTACTTCCTGTTTACTGAATGTCTCGCAGAGATGTTTGTGGACCAAAACGAGAAGTCATACAAGTTGGGACCTCCGTTAATCGTTGGACAAACTTCATTTCCTCACAGGGTGGTGGCTCACTGGATTATGCTATCATCCGTCGTTGTCAATGCCCTGCCTGGGTTAAAATTTAAGGTATTGCTGGCCTCATTTTCCTATCCCAGGTGACCACCAGGATAAGTGACGCTCGTTACATTCATCTCAGAAATCCTATCGCTCGTTTGATGGCACCGTGATCCTAAAGAGCGGGCCTACGCCAGTTTACCCACGATTACTCTCTAGGAAAATTGACACCTGAGTGGCACTGAATGGAAACCGAGCGAGTTCGAGTAACATGGGTCCCCAGCTTCGCACCCATCACGGAATCACTGGAAAATGAACCACGGGGGCAGCTTCCTTCCTGATCTAGCTAGGGGACAGCTCATCAGACAACTAACACTCAGACACACTTGCCTTGTAGATCTTTTCTTCTGTTGCGTGATATTTACCACAGATACAACTATCCTCTTCAACTTCATTATGCAATTTTAACTTTACATGTAGTCAGGAATCAACGAGCCATCGCCACGATGCTGAGCCGATATGAGCATTACATTCGTCCTAAACTGTAACATGTAATGGGCTTCGGGCGCCCAGACAACGGAAGCTTAGTTAGACGTTGAGGCATATCGGTAGTAAAAGTTCATGAGCAAGAACATGTACACAATTACAAGTAACAACCAGGGTCCCGGATGTCTGAAAAGTATTTAACCAGGCACACTCCACTGGTGGCACCGACCTAGCATGCAGGAACAAGTACAAATATACCGCTACACATCATGTACATATATATATCATTATATACGTGACTAACCAAATAGACACACCATACCAATCACGACAAAAAATTTAGGGTTGACCCAATTTGACGAAAAATATAGTTCACTTAACGCGCGTGTGCATAGACAGAATTATTCGAAATATTCCAAACCGGAATGTAAACAGTACTTACCAGAAGGATTGCCTGGAGAAACACCCTTAGAAGATTTTGCAGTAGAAAGTTCGGGCAGATCACTCAAACCTGGATAGCCGTTTTCCTTCAAAGACCGCTCAGAATGAGGAGTCAAACCAACAGTCGAATATATTTTTTTGGAGTGCTTATTCCTGGGCCGGACGTAAATTTTGTGCAACATTTTGAATAGTAACGGCTAGTGACCATGTAAAATCTCCAGGTTATCCCAATTGATTGTCAGTCTATTAACGTGTAGAATCTTCACAGAAAATCAGTCCGTATCATAATGATGATCGAAATTGGACATCGCAACACACAAGCAATGAGACGTAATTCGCCCATACTCAACTGACCATGCGAAATCGCCCTTAGGACGGTGAGTCTGACGCCAGCTCAAAATAACAGCAATGGTTGACCTACAACCGACTTAAACAAAGGTAACCATTTGAAGCGAACGAACATTTTGAAAATATCAAACAAAGTGCCTGACCAAAAGTTAGATTCAGTGCTCACGAGCAATATGTTGGATAATTTTTGTCCGACGCCATTTCTTTGGATGTGAATGTAAGTTGCACCCTTCATTTGTTCCCCATTTCTACGACTGTCTTGCATTCAGTGACTGAAACATGTAAACACTAAATAAGAGTTACACCTGCTGAGTTTACATTGTCTGTTGAGTTAACTTCACCTTTCACTCCAACTGCAGCCTTCGTGGATTTGCTCATACATTCAAGCTAATGTGGCGGACATGGCTTTCCCCTTAACAGCCCATTCGGTTCACATTCGAACTGTTTTTCACCAAATGTCTTCAGTTAGCAGTTTGCCAGGGAAGTGCTCCGTGGGGTTCTGTGTAGACGTATGACACAACGTCACTAGACGTGTGCACACATAAGGACAGAGACTTACGAGTTATGTGGAAAGCATCACGATTTTTGCCGGGTGTGTGGGAAAGTCAAAGCCAGAGGCAAAACTATGCTACCCTCCAACCGGCAGGATTCTGGAGTGGATGTGTCGTACATCTCTGTGTTATGAATCCTTGCCCCAACCACTATCAGACTGTGGTTCCGACTAAAACAATAGACGGACTGTACGGAAGCATGGAAAATATGAGTGCGTCCCAATCGTCGCCAGCCCCTTCATTAAACACTACCAACGACAACGGAGAAGAAAGATAGGATCCATACCACGGCTTTCAGAAGAGCGTTCCAACGTGGTAGAGAGGCTCTCGTGTTACCAAGAAAGGCCAACAACCACTGTGAAGACCGATGTCTACAGTAAGCAGGCGAAGGTCCGATGCTCCCGGTTTGCTCAAAAAGGATCAGGTGCAACAACTTATCACTGACCAAACAGAAGTAGATGCTGTGCTCACAGGAACGATGACACACGAACTGCACCCGCGTAAAATTGCCAACATTCTGTAAAAACATGTTTTTACAAGACC
>QNGE01005188.1:0-47776 GCA_008508345.1 Paragonimus westermani | reverse complement strand
TACGGTTTATCACAGACTACCTACAGTGTAGGATGAGTGGTAGAAACGTCTCACCAGCGTTTATCTCGAAAAGTGTTGTCGTATCGTTATATTATGTTCACACGATCGTGAATACTAGTTACAACCCAAGGTTATTGGACAGTTTAACACCTTTAAGGGAATGGGAATTCGTTAGGATGCTATAAACCGCGTGTGAAGTGTTTATACACCGCCAATTTTATGACCATTTTTTCTGTCGTTTTACTCATTGTTTCCAAATCATTTCGACTCATCTTCGAACACCAACTAGGAGTAGATAATTGAATAATAGTAAAAGTTTACTTTCAGTTGCTTGGGGAGTTTGTAAAACGCAGCATGGCTTTGCCCACATGAATGCTGTTATACATTTGGCAATTAGGTGAATCCTATCGACCTGTTCACCTTTAATTCGCTTCACTATGCCAACTAACTTACAACTGTAACCGTTAGGTTACGGTGTTCTTACTTAAGTTGCGTTTACTTAATTTTTCATCAAAATGTACATGTTCATCGGGGAGACAGGTTGTACTTATAATGTTGACATCTTGGTGAAAGATGCTTGAGTGACACAGAAAACCAGTTTCTGTGTATGTGCAACGGTTAACGAAATAACTTGCCTACATATACAAGCTATACCAAGTCGGTGTTAGTTATCTAGTGAAAGTGGTTCAAAATTTAATCGTTCTTTTCTGAAAGAAGAAAGAAAAACATCACGTTTTTCATCGATTAAGACGTTCGTCTTCAGGCTGTTAACAGCAAGTCACACGGTGTGTAGATTGACGGTTCGGGAGTGGGGTATAATTCTACTCGTTACTGATCCGTAGATTTAGTTGTTTAATACAGCTCATAGTTGAACAGTCAGTTTATTTGGAATAGCTCGTTGTTAATAGTTACGCTAGTTAGTTTACTCTTCGACTTTCCTAACGACTAACTTTAAACGGAAGTTTCGGCGGTAAATGTAAGCTCTACCATCCAAAATTGAATTCACCCCCATCATGTACATCGGACGAGTGCGCGTTGATCACTGGCAAAACTATTACATCTGAATTTTTTTCAGAAAATCTTAAACCATTTTCATGTTGTCTGATCTTTGCAAGAAATATAAAGAAACTTCCCAGAACACAACCCTGAGGCGATTGTAGATGAGTCGGAATGACATGACTGCTCACAATTCGAAGTCAGTGGTCAACACGCAGGTCACAACACATCCGTCACGTTGAACAGTACTGACGAACCCTAATCGGATAAAAATTTCAGCCCAGTGCTTCTTTTTAAAGGAGACTAGTTGAAGTTAATAAGTGAACACGAACTCTATAGTCAAGGGTGACTGAAAATAAACTTACATTAATTGAAATCGCCCGGTACCCAAAAGTTTTCAACTTCTGTCAGCCCTACCTGACTCAAAAATAAAGCTGTCTCGTTCGGTGAAAGTCATTGGTAAAAATTATCGAAACTCAAGTTGATCATCTTGAATCAGGCCCTTTTGATTTTTGGCAAACCTATCAAACAGTCTCACTGATTCTACCCAGTAACCTACCAAGTAACCAGTAGTACTCCAAAGTAGAATAAAGTATCTCATTACATTAACCAGATAGGTTTTCGATCCTTGGCCGCATTATTTTGTTTGAAGTTCGATCTGCGAAATAAGCATCGTCACCGGCATGCATAATTTATGAAACTCCAACTGGCTCGAGACTTTTCCAGGCGGTTCTCGTGGTTCTTTCAAGGGCTGGACCCGTGGCCCTACTTGTGAGCTAACTTATGCGCGTGGATGTCCACCTTTCTCCAGTCAACTTTTGCCTGGGTGAACCACACCTGTCAATCAAAACAAACTAACACGATTTTCAAGTACGCAGGCGTGAACATTATGTGAGAACACCTTGAGAGCATAATTGACAGGGAAGTAGGCACTAACAGTGTGACAAATATGAGATTAGCACGACATAATTTGCTTGTCTGTCATTGTTCAAAGGGAACGGTACCTGAGGTTTTAAACAGACTGTGCTTGCAGGTGTGTGTATATTCCACGGTCCATTGCGAAGTGTTTATCGCCAAACGACCCAGAGAGTTTAACGAATTATTCCATCCACTGAGGTGTTTAACACAGGGTATAGTGACTGTGTGTGTGCGTTACTAACATACGAAACATACTTTTGTCGGTTTCTTCCTGTCCTCAGACTAGTCTCAGCAACAATGTTCAGTGTTAATTCTAAACAGTGTTTCTAACGTCTTCAAATGAGTTTCCTTCACTCACTTCCACAGAACGGAATAAAGTGTTGTGAGCACTGAAAAACGAATTTTTAGCTCCTCAGCTTTTTAATAAGCAAACAACCGGAATATAAGTATGTTGTAATGTTGGGGAGATACCAATTAAATAGAATGAGTGAGAGAGTTATAGTTAATATGGATTGTTAACATTATCTAAGATCAAAACCACGGAATGTCACGTTAACGATTGCAACACATGATGTATTTCTGAGCTTATTCTAAACCCTTGTCCACAAGGTCACTCGCTGAAGCTGCGACCAGGATTGTACACGATAGGATAGGTTCACTTTGGAAAGTTCAGCTCAAGTCGTTTTGGGCAGCGTCACTGATAGATTAGCTCCAGCATAGACCTCAAACATAAGTCGGTAATGTCGCTTTGGTGCGATATCAGTGCAACTTTCTGGACAGCTACGAGGAGGTGTACACATTAAGTTGCAGTTGTCAGAAAACTATTTCCTGTTGAATTATGATCCTTCATTTACCTTATAGTAAGATTTTTCCTTGTTTTCTGCATCGAAATCCCTTATATTCCGAAAAGAACCGTTTACTGTGCAGTTTGCTCTTCGGCCTACCCTTCGTCTACAGGCTACTATTGAGGGAGGCGTATTTAGGCACAGCAAACGTTTCTAACCGGCTGCATATCCAGTGATTTTAATGAATGTTGGTTGGTGTCAACTACATGGTTTTGTAGTTCAGTAGGTACTCCAGAGTGAACTCGAACCAATCAGTTATTTGACTGTTACCAGAATATGTTCGGCCTTCTGTTCAAGTAGTTTGTTGGCGGCACGGATAGTAGCAAATACTTGTGGAGATATCCATCAATCAGATGACCTAGATGGGGATCTGGTTATACCAGTGACTGCGTCACTGCTACCGTTAGACAGCAGATGACAGCCGTATGAGACAAAATGATTAAGTGGCCATCAGTCAGCTTTTTTAGAAATCATCAAACGTGACTGGACAGCTGACTTTTTGCGCCTGATATTAGGCTAGGAGTTGCAAGCCACGACACCTGTTCTTGGAGTTCCTCGGGATACCTGTTTTATAAAAGATCTTTTCTGTTACTAGATGCTTTGGAAACCATTCCAGTTTCTTCTTTTAACGAGCATTCATAAGCACTTGATGGTGTTATTCATCAAGAAAACGTGATTTCCACAATAATTTTTCACGCATTATACATCAGTTAACTGCTCAGTTGGCATCGCGGTCATACCATGTATTAAAACTAAACATGGTCAGCGGCAACTTTGTTGATGGCATATTTGATTTGAACGTTTAAATGTATTGTATCACCCTAACCTAAGATTGCACGTAAAGCTAAGTGGCAACTGAATAAAAACTTTGTTATTGTTTGCAAATTTTATGCAACCTGTCCACTTTACGTTATGAATTACCAATAGTATACTGCAAAGTCGGTGTCAGTAATGTGGTGTTCACTGTAAAATTTGATTCGTTGGATCGGTTAATACATCCACAGCTCAGTGTACAAATGTGAGTAATTTTTGCTCATGCGTCTTTGTATTTTTACTTGTCCTGGTACTTAAACTTCCTTGAACTTCAAAAACGCAGGGCAGAAGTTGACGAATGCGGACTAAGTGGAGTAGTGCAGAATTTTGTACGCAGAAAAATTGAAACACATCGTAACAATCCACACAAAAGAAGTTGTGGGTAAAATGTATAAACGATATTTTAGCTACCAGAAGAAAACGAGCAATTCAGTAAAGCAGCACACTTAGATCACAGGTTCACAAAGCATTAGCCCCGAACTTTGAAACACAGTCAACTGATGAATAGTCAATCGGAAGTTTATACCACGAGCAATAGATTCCCTTCGCAGATTGAGCCATGGAGACCGTGTATCCTGTACGACAGAAAAAGGTGAAACGTAACGAATGGCGCACCATTTGGGTTTCGGAATTCCTGCTACAAGACCCAGGGTTGGAGACCCGATGGGGTAGTTTAACAAACTGACTAGATGACTACCAGTACGGAACACCTCTCGAGTATAGACCAGTCCACTAAAGTTTTGAGAAACTAAGCTGAGTCAACAGTGTGCACAAAGAAGCTTCTTATGAGTAGTAGACAGTTCATTCATTACTGCAATTTTAGAAGCTATCTGACTGTAAACTCTGTGTGAGGACAGTCTGTGTATTCTATGTTATCTTGGCGGCTGGATTAACGTGTAAGGATTAGATCATGTTTCAAACGTCCATTATTCATTAGAAAGTAATCCACTCATGCTAAGCGCTTTTGGTAGAAGCTTTTGTTTAATTCTGTCTTTACTATTCTCTTGCCCCTGAGTACGTTTCGACTCACGCCATATTTCCTTACAGACACAAGCAGCAAACCTGTGTCGTTATGTTCAGATGTGAGTGAGCAAACTTTGTGTTGTGGAAATGGATTTCGTTGAAAGCCTAAAAAAGCGTTTCAGGAAGTTCACCGCCATTTTTGCATGATCGATAGTGGTTTTTCCTATTAATGACTAACTAAAGTTTTCTGTCTACAGAAAGTTTCTGTAATACTCGAAATTAGAAATTCCGAACAGTCGTGGGCATCGTAGTCAAATTGAAACCTCCCACGCAAATAATAAACAGAAGACCCTACACTGGTTGCAGTAAGCAGTTCGGATTCATGACACGAGTAGCCGAATTTACGAGTATACAACAGTATTGAAGAAATCCCAGTCTGTAACTGGCTGATCGTACTGACACATACAATGTCAGAAAATGTAAGTTGATTGTCGCAGTAGAGAACAAAGAAATTAGCAAGTAACGAAAGGCGTAATATTGAGGATGTTTGCCCATTCCTGACGCGCTACCCCTAAAACAAAGTTTGGATTGTTCTCGTGTCAGGTTTTCCGTTGTGTCGGGGTTTGGATAAACGGTGAATCGAGTAGATTTCCATCACAATTTCTGTTTCATTTTCACCCACGCAGATAGTACACGGAGCGTGGGCAAGCCAACAGTGAACGTGGTTTCAGTGATAAGTGAGCAGCAGTTCCACTTGTTCATATTGAACGGCAGGTGATTGTCTGTAGTCCGCCGGTTTACATATTCTAATCTGGGCCGAAATGTTCTCACCTAATTTATATCTTACATGACTCGCAAGTATATTGCACTGTTAACGTAGAATAAATTTTTTAAACTGTCGTCGCACCGTAACTCACTCATTGAATAAATGAACAGGGCGCACTGTCCACTGTGGGCCAGTGTGTAGAACCAATCTTGTTAGATGCTCCAGACGCCATCCGACGGAGCAATTAACTACTCAGTTGCGGTGGGAAGGTGACTGAATTAACAGAGGAGGGCTCGAAGTTACGGTGAGGTCCAGTCATTAACTGAGATTTCCGTACTGGTCACTGTAAACTGACAAATGTTAATGATCAACGAGCTGCTGAACCAATTAACCAGTCTCCCCAAATTCTGTGTTCAGAATTCTCCTCTAAGTAATATGGCATTACCATAGAATTTGTTTCCCCTTGATCATCATCTGTGCGTAGAAATTTGATTTTTTATGGACGTCTGATATATTCAGTTAATCTTTATCATAACGCTCAATATACAGCTGTAAAATGACACTTCCACTTTGGTCGACAAAAAGGTGTGGTGTATGCCCCCAATGAGATGCTGGATTAACTGTAAAACATCACCAGTAAAACGGTTCAGATTCGCATTATCCGGATTGATTCCAGATGATTCTCAGCTAGTCGAAGATCACTGAGCTTCAGGATCAAAATATACTGTTGCAATAACGATAATTTCACTTATTTACCTGTTGTCTGTGTTGACAACGTCCGTTGTTAGGTTAATGGGTTCTACAGTCCAGCCTTGCACAGGTTTATTTTCGTGGTGAGATAACAAGAGAATTTATTTCACGGTTACGTTTTAATGAAGTATTTTTATATGTATGCATTATCTTACGCCTTTTATACAATGTTTTATACAATGGATACGTGGGAAGGGATCAGGTTTCGGGAAATTTTGATCAATTGTCATACTGGGCACTAATTTCTCCTGTAATCAAACCGATCAACATTTTAACAGAAAAATATTTTAAACTATCACCATGACCATAGTTGTGGAAGTCAGTGCCACCCATGCATAGAATGAACAAGCTGGTCAACTGACCACACACGTTACAACGATATGCGCGATGTATGTACGCACGTATTCGTGTACTTGGTTGCTGAACATAACCAGAAAGTTCAAGTTAGTTTAGAAACTAAGCCTAGACCTATCAGTGCTCCACCAATCAACTTGTAGCACACCTAATAGCAAAGGAATTTAGAATTGGCATATTCTGCTAAGGTCACATCGTTGAAAGCGAACGACAAGGAAGTGAGCAGGCGCCGGTCGATAGATTTAGTGAGTAAAAAGAAAGCAGGTCTAAATCCAGCGTGCTTAAGCATTATTCATCCCGATAACACACCTACACTGACAGTCTGTGCATTCACAAGTAAAGTTTGGGACTCAAAGACGAAACCTTCAGTGGAGATGGAATTTAACCTCATCAACAATGTCTACATGGAAGAATCAGCACGCGTGTCAGCATGCAAGACTGATCTGTTTGAAAAGCCCACAACATTAGGCATATCGCTGCATACTAGATGCTGTCAGCAAGCTTCTGCAATTCAGTTTATACCGAGGCTGCCACCACCAGTCGTCCTCCGCCGGCGTAAACGAAATCTCATATCGCTACTTAAGGACTGTGTGGGAGGTATTAACACTAGTGAGACGATTGCGGTAATTGTTCTGTGTAAACGGTTGGAATGATTCATTGGATATGGAAGATTGCTTCTACGATTGCAGGTTTTCATATCATAATTTGGCCTATGTGATGGTTTTATCCAGAAAGTTTTGTTTTCAACCCAGAGGCATCGGCTTTTTTCCATTAAGCCAGCGACCACTGTCAATCGGAAATCGCTGCTGACCGTTTTTGCTCAATGGTCGTTCAACAGATGAAGACATCACCACCACCTTCAGCCAAGACTCAACCCTGATGCACACACAGCCTAACCGAGTAGGCTGACTTAAATCCCACATTACTGTAACCGTTATTTACATATCCAATAGTATATTGGCATATCTGAGGTGACTCCTGTACGGAGTTTACGAACATGGAGAGAGTAGTCGAATCGGAGCGGAAGTAGAGTATACATAGTCTTGTTTCATCTGGCATAATGTGTCATCAATATCGACCACAATATACGAAAAAGATCAAACAAGATCACCTGGATGAATAGGAATAGATAAACATGAAAACAATAAACAGTTCACATACTCAAACGCCTTCCGAGATGGTAACATACCATCAAGAGTTAGATATAGCATCATTGAACGATCACTTATATAATGTGGTGCCCGATGAGTGTGCGGATTAGCCGAGGAATTTGACTTGGAGGCGCTCAAGGGCTAAGCGCTTCGCTGAAAAATAAACGACATCTGACTCTTGATAGACCAGGATCACAGTTCCTTTGAACAACCGTATACAAGCGAAATAGTAAAACCAAGTGGAAAACCGGCGTTAAGACACAAACATAGTTTCAGAGCACCGTTTTCTTTTTTCACGCAAATGTACGATGGGACCTTAAACCCCTAACTAAGTATAGTCTGAATACACATAAACCGTCTTCGAAATAGCCTGGTTTTCTAGTTCAGATTAACTTGCATTTGTTCCAAACTTTTGTAAAGAACACATGGAGTGGCATCCGGAAGAAAAAGCAGAGTTTTCAAACTAGGGATAACGCGAGGAAAATTCTTTGACAAGAACAGCTTGATATGATTAACAAATTTTAACCCCTGATGATCGTAATTAGAGCGAATGTACTCTTTTCGATAGTAGGGGAAGAAACAGTTAGAACTGGTCAGCTGGCTGCGTTCGGATTCCAAGAGGAGCAATACCTGAATCCATTTTTTGCATTGCAAAATGCATGTATTAAACATATAACACAGACTGTTTGAATGATTACTGATGCACAGCGGTTACAATTGGACTCATTAATTTCTATAAGAGTTTACGTATCTCACAAAAATTCGTCCAGATGACTACCGCATTCTTAAAAACCAGACACGTTTGGGGAAAAATATTTTCATCCTAGTAAATAAGAATGTCTCGTGAATTGTTGTGTTCCTGTGTACTAAACCTAAGTTGTTATACTGCACCAAACTCTCCGTACATGCAGCTGACAGCATTAACAATGTGTTCATTTTTGCTGCTCTTCACAACAACAGATCAATAGTTGAATACAATGTTATATTCTTGGGAATTTTTCGAC
Source organism: Paragonimus westermani (assembly GCA_008508345.1). Lineage (NCBI taxonomy): Eukaryota > Metazoa > Platyhelminthes > Trematoda > Plagiorchiida > Troglotrematidae > Paragonimus > Paragonimus westermani. Next base: position 39,216 of record QNGE01005188.1, on the reverse strand, counting down.
TGAAGTTATCCCAGATCACGCGTGTAAACTAACCACGGCAAACAGACACCCTTTTCGAGACAGAAGGTCACTACAAGCTTGGCGAGTACAACAATAGAAATCAGCTGGTCAGTTAGATGTCAAATTAGTGAGGTTGAATATGTCCGTAGGAAACCTCTGTAGCTCACAATCTTGTCAGCGATAGGAAAACTGTTTTTTTTTCTTCAAAGTTTGGAAGATAACAATTGATGCATCGAGTAAACAGATATCATTTAACAAGGTAAGGATGCACCGGTCACCATTTACTTGTCCGCCGTCCACATATTAGTCAAAGCACCCATAGTGAGCACTTGACCGTTTATCAGTCAACCGCGCATTTCAAGTTTTTATTCAATTAAAAATATTTAGTTTAATAAACTTCATGGATCTTACTCCAGGATATCGATACTAATAGACACAGGGATCTCACATAGAAGTAAACTCGGGCTATTACCTCCAGTGAGTAGAATAAGGCTAACCGTGCGGTCCAAATGTGAAAACCTGTTAGTTGTGAAGGTACGCGGGTAAGATTTATAGAGCTGCCTGAATATTACAGAAATTGGCTTGCAGCAGTGGCGGACAAAAATTGCTCGCAAGAAATCACCAACTTCCCAATAACTGGTACAATAGTGAACACAGGACTTGATGGATAGGAATAGATGAGATACCGTGCTGCAGCTTGAACTTAGTAAAGAATAAGTTACTCGAGTTGCATTTTGCCCTGAGGTTGAAACTGCGAATTGGCTGACTACGTTAGTATCCCATAGTTGCTGCTGTGAAGGTAGTTTTGGCATAGCCATTGCTGCTGGCTCAATCACCTTTAGGGAATAAAAATGTCTCTACTGAATTATGTTTCTCTGCCTACTTTCCATAAACAAAGTGCAGAATTTAACATCTGCCTACTTTCCCGTAGAAATAGAAGGGTCCTTGTACATATATGACATGCTGCGTATATATGCATACACGTCAATGAATAGGTGAAGGAGGTCGCACCCGTAACAGACTCCGCTTTATTCAAATGACTCCTATGACGAAGTATTCTCTGCTCTCACCGTTTTGGTTCTGAGACACTATTATTGATCCATGACGCTACGTCACGGTAATATTGGCACTAGCAATGGTTGATGATCTAACTTTGGCAGAAACTATTTTTCCATGACAAAATCAGGGTAGGGAAACTGGTCGGAATAACAATCTCAATCTCGGCTAATGTAACACACAAGGGTGTTCGCCTCAGCCAACCAAGCATTATGTGATTTGCAACTGCCACTGGATTTATTAAGGTGGTCCAAACACCCACCAATACAACAGGTGGCAGAAACGTGTGTATTGGCCAGACAAATATCTCTTTGGACAATATGGACGGTTTCTAGAGCACCGCAGATTTTGCACTGCTTACCCAAACAGAAATATGCGAAGTATGTATCAGCAAAAGAGGATACGCATTCTAGAGTGATACTTATCACTTTCAAGGCGGTCTAAATTATTTTGCCGGTCCATCATTTTAAAAACCGTACCTTTAGCCACAAAATGACATGTCATCACTCGGTATCTAGATGCAAATTTTAGTTGTACAAGGTCGGCTATTTTACATTGTGTAGCTAAACAACAGCCTTTGATGTAACAAAATTTGCAGTTATGTCTCCTGCTGGCATTCTGTGTATATTTACAGTAAAAGTGGTTCGAACAGAAATACCTTTTGGAGAAACTTTTTTAATAATATTCTTAACACCTTGTGGTCTAAACACACATATTGTATGCAAAGGTACACTCAATTTAACGGCGTTTTTGTGCCGCGATTGTTTATATTTTTCATTAAATTAGTAAGACGTGTGCTGCGTGAGGTTATCTGTCCATTCGTACTCATCTTGCGAATTTATAATACTGCTGAATGTTTCATATCATTTTCTATAGTCATCATTGGCTTAATGGCACGATTCGTTCACGTAACTAGCCAAAGATATATTGATGTGCCCGTCCATAATGAATTAGAATCCTCAAAGAAAACCGTGCGGATCTCTGGCTAACCCAACATAACCTAAAGATTATCGAACATATTTGGTAATAGATTTTCTTGAACACAAAACAGAGCGACAGCGTAACAGCCAACCACGCCCTACATTTTAACGTGGCGAGCCTTCGCATTTTGAACGCGGTTCTTATCAAGGTTCATGCTAACGCAAGTTAACAGATTGGCGTTTTGATAGCCTTCTGGCAGATCTCTAAAATACAGGCGCAAATCACATTAAACTTAATAGAGAGAAACTTCCGCGTATATGAGTGACTACTACAAAACATTGCCCTTGACAGTTGCTTCCCAACTGCAAAGTTGAATTCTTTTCGGTTGGCGACAATCATACTAGGCAGTGAGCGATGCGATGAGTGTACTGTCGCTACTTCCAACACTTTCAAGCACCACAAACAATGCTAGACGCTATTTCGCGTTATGTTAAATACTTTGGAATGCGCTTTGCAGCCTCAAAANTCTCTACGTTTACACAGGCTTAGATGGTTAGGTCATGCATTTAGCATGCCAGCTAGTCGTCTTCTACACCGAGCACTGTTCGCTGACACTACGACTGACTGGAGTAAGGTGCGAGGTGGACAGATAATGACTTGGCGTAGAAAAATGAAGTCGTTCACGAAGGGGTTGGCCACTGTGGGTCGTGTTCGTCTCCCGGGCTGGGGTCCTCGCGACTCACAGAGTCGGTGGTTGGAGACTCTAGGTGAGGTGGCGGTTAATCGAGCTCAGTGACGTGAATGTTGTCGTTGTTTGTCCGAGTTGTCTGTGTAGTGAGTGCATTTAACGACGCGAGGCAGTGACAGCCGTAAGGAAACTGCGTCGTTGATGACGACTTATTCTTACTTGCAGCTCGGTTGTTTGTTTGCAAGGTGTAGGCACCTTGATGTTGAATGTTTGAATATGGACGTATTCATTTTCGGTAGTTAGGTCCCTTCTCGTCCCCTTCTTTTTCCTTCCCTCTTTCTAGATAGGGTTTGGTTTTTCTTCATGGTTGTGTGGGAGTTAAGCATTGGTGTGAACCACTGATGTATTACTGTCTATGCTGATGATGACTGTCACCATCAGCATATCGGACGAAACCAAGACAGGTGATATAGTCCACAACTTCGTTATCTGTCGCAAATTTTCTTATTCTCAGTAGCATGCTTCCTAATGATGAAATCTCATAGATTCAAGTTATTTCATTCTGTACAATGCTCACAATCCTGGTGGGGGTACTCGCATTCAGTTGAGGTCATCGGCTGACCCACTTCGAGGGGCAACACCAAACTTCATTTACATTCTTACTGGAGCTCATAAGTTGCACACATCCTAGCTCAGGGTAGAACTTGTGCCCCAGTCTTCAAGAGTGTCAGATTAATATTTTCATCATAAAGTTAGTAACCTCACGGTTGGTATGACTGAAACATGACATCTGAACTCCCAAATACAACCTCGAGTGGATAGTGCTGAGCTTGCCCGAGAGGGGAAAAATTAGAAACATTCTGATCATTGCGATTGATAGCCCGCGATTAGTAACTTTTCAGCCAGATTGAATCAACGGATTTCACTAAGCTAACTGAGTAATGTACGAATTAATAACTGGTTTTCTGGGATTCACGTCGTTCCAACCGTGAGGTTACTGATGTTGTGATGAACACGTTAGTCTTACAGACACGAAGATCGTAATGCAAACTCCGGTCCCGACGGGGACACACACAAGTGATGAGCCCCTCAAGTGCTAGCCAAGAGGCTTGTGTTGGTGTGTGTGTGTAGTCTGACGTTTAACGTGGGTGTTTTTACACTTGAAATAAAATGGATCTTGTTCGTTTGTTTTTTGTTAGTCATAATCAATCATCAGTTCACTCCATTAGATCAAGAGCAAATTGAAAATGTGCATAAACTTTGTTTTCCTGCTCCGTAAATGGGCAGATCAAAAAGGTCCATTATTTTATATTCCTTTCGGGTTATTTCAGTACTACTTGCTGCCTCCGAAACAGGTCCATTCAAACGACCTTGTCAGATCATTCTGAAATTCCCTTCTGTTAAAAACTAGACCACCGTGTCAATAAAGTAAAAAACGATGGGGCTGTGAACAACACAAATCAACTCAGAAGTTAGCTGGTCTACCGGCCTGGGAACGAAAGTTTGCTTTTCCACACTATCGTACAATTATCCCCACAATACCTATAAGCGAACTAATCGCTAAAGGTTTTCGGAACCATGATTTGAATGAAAGAGTGGTAGACATCAATACCAAGTCTCAGTAAATATACCAGTGGAAAGTATTCATAAATGATGTGATATAGCATTGTCCATTTGTTCGATGTATTCTAGTCAACTCATGTATGAGCCTACTTAGTGTGCATCACAGGAATTTCAACTGACCTAAGTGACTTTTGATGAGTTAACTCAGACCAAACATTTACAACCAGTTTCTCGTCAATTACACTGTATCTAGGTATAGCAGACAAAGAAGAGTAACTGATAAAGGAATATTGTTTTGATGGTACGTTTCAAAAATTGCTCGGTTTAAGTTAGTAGCAACTGTCGTCTAGTTCAGTCACATCACTTTTCTCGAATGAGTCGATAAATAAAACGTTAAGTGGCAGTTTCTAGAATTTGCAGTCTAACTAAAATTTCGGCACTAATACGCCATGGGCCCATATGGAACCATGAACTTTTAGGTAACAGGGCATTTTCAATCAAAACCGATTGCACTAAACACAAGTTTCATATACGTTTTAACTAGAAAGAGTCACTGTCAGTAGGATTTCAGGAAATTTTCAGAGTTGACGGGACATTTTCCCGTTGTTTTAACCCGTTCCTTCAGCTATCTTCAGCCGATGGATCAATAAAAATGCCCAAACTAGCTGTGTATCGTTGGTTAGACGGAAGTTATTTAAACAAAACTAGTTTTCTTTTCTGTTTGCACATGAGTGACTGACCGTAATTAACGTAATTTCCGCCACACTCCATAGTACTCTGCCCTAGTGAACAAAAGATTGATATTCTCAAATACACGTTTGATTCCATCCAACTTAGCGATTCACATATTGCTTCTAACTGTGACTGAAGAGCCGTTTTATGAAATTAACGAGGAAAACCGGTGCCTCAGTGAGGAATTAAAATGCCTTACTTACGAGAATCTTAAAGTTTTGTGTGCAATCGGCGCATCGGAATAAGTCAACTAGTGAAAGTATCAAGTTCGCTTAGCATTAAATGGGTTACCTTAAAGCTCGCCGTTGTGATTAATCTACCTCCCACGAAATTGAATTTTTCTCTCAGATGAATCAATATGAACTGTAGCATGTGCTCTGTGTCAATGGGGTACATTATTTAACCAACACGGTTGAACGTTTGATTTATGAAAGCTTGGTAAGTGGATCGGAATGGCAAGTAAATGCGTAAGTAAAACCACTGTAAATCTATTTGCAGTTCATACTGTCTATAACCAAAGGCCGCAAGTCTGTGGTCTTTTGTACCGGAACAATAGCACCGACACATCCACTCTGAGAGTCACGCTTGAGACTTAATAAGTCAGTAAACGGTTGTGGCAGCTCATATGGTACTAATCTTGTAGAAATGTAATTTATCCAAGAAGTTAGATGTGGTCATTCATTGAATACCCCGAAAACAAGCAACATATATTCCCTGAAAAGCTTCAGTAACAGCGTCACCGTGATTTAACAACACTCACTACATATAAACCAACCTTCCTAATAGCCAAATAGGCTGATGAGTTAGCCCTCCACTAAACAGTATCCACCAAATACGGGATGTGTAGCTCTAATCACTATAATGCTGCATGAACTGGTCAGCTATATGAGAGTTACCGTCACACAAGACCACCAAATCTAAAGCGTCGTACTATGAAAGAATTGAATGAGTATCTGACGCTGAGTAAAGATCGCTGAAGCGAACGAAATTTCGAGGTTTGCATCACACTACTACAACACTCGTGTTCTTATTATGAGCAACTGTTCATTTCACACACTGTTTTTGATATATACTCTTTTAATAATGCCTTAGCGTGTATGGTCAACCAGACAACCCTATCATATTTTTTGCACTTCTCTGGTACTCGCTCAGCCATCCTGGACCACAAATGACGTTGGAAATGACGTAGCATTAATCAAGCACACTGATAATATAGTGTTCCGCCGTCAACTCACGGAAAAATTGATCGTCAGCGGAAACCACCTGCATAGTTGAACAGTCAATATTGCGAAAGAGGGAGGTAACGCCTATCAAAAACTTCTGCATACCACTACGTCATCCTGGACAATGACGGGAATGTGCTTGAATTGTTATTCCTGACCCGGTATATTGCCGAGAAATATGAAGACACATTAAAGGCTGATGATTAATGAATTTAAAGTGTCCATGTTGTGAATGCAATGGTCCGAATGAGGATAAAATAAGACTAAATGTAAGTTCGTCTGTAAAGCTGCTGAAAACCACATTGTGATTGCAAAATAAGGTTGAGAGTCACAGACACAACTGGTGCAAGCATGCGCTTTCAGGCACACATCGATGAGCAATTATGGGAAGAAAAAGAGCTTTACGATGAACAGACACTGCTGATCTTAGAAATGCTATCAGAAAGACATGCTGCTAAAAATGTGACACATGCAAAAACAGCTGGGCTTGGCTTTTGTGTGAAGTGAGCCCAATAATTTGTACAGTCCAGATTACAGCCTAGCGTGCATCACCGGCGTTTGTAAATACTGTGGTTACAACCTGTAAAATGTCTGCCTTTTTGAGACTGTTACTACCTCACGAGACAGCCTTACTTAGCAACAACCTTGAGGTAACACAATTATCAAGTTTCGATCATCATTCTTTCTGGCAACGAGTTGAAAACGTAAAATAATTATATGATTCTATACAAAAATTGCAGCCAATTCATTGTCATCCTTAAGGGTTTAAAACGTACACATGCGTGCACGTATTTATTGTACAACTTTGGAAAGTGTTACGTGTACCGTCTCGCATGCGCACATTTCTGGTGATTTCATACAAGTTAGTGATCAGAACGACAGTTAAAAGCTCTAAACAGTTTGGTTTGATTTTCTCAAGTAACCACTCGGGTAATAGTCCCAATAATTCCATGAATGTTTTCAGCCCAGCTCATTCCACTCCGTCTTTTAGTTTACGAGAACACGCGCAAAAGTCCACGTTCAAGTAAGAAGTATTTTGGTGATTACAATGCATCGTCACGGCTCTATTTCGACCTGTTTTCAAGAGTTCGGATAACGGCATTATCAGCCTTTTTCACGCTGGCCTTTCTAACAAAAGCAGCATTGTTATGTTACAGGTTGTTTTTTTCCAAATGGAATGTAATACAAAAAACGAGAGTTCACAGCGCGTCTGAGAAGCCGCAACCGAAACTTTGGTTCCGAAGAGTTCCGAGTTGTCAGTGAGTGGCAATTTTGAGAAGTTCACTATAGAACACAACGTGGTGAACAAGTGCAAAATGTAATTCGTAGGTCTTTAAATGAACAAAGCTTTCTATGTGGAGTTTCAGATGGGATTATCTAACGAACGATTTTAAGCATAGAGTAGATTTTTTCGTAAGTCTTACAAATGTAACTGTGCGGTTATGTGTCCCATACAACTAAAGAACCCATCATTAGTTACGTTGAAAAAAGCTTGTTTGCCTACTTACCTTTAGTAACTGAAGTGATGTGATTAGAACCGATTGAAAGTTCATTCATCCGGTGGTAGAACACACAGTCGGACACTTGAACCAGCCGGCAGATCAGCAGATTCAAGCTGATGAACCTTCTGCTCAAATTTCCCGCCGCCCACTGCACAATGCCATGTAACAACCGGACACCATGTTGAACCACTTGACTCATTCAGGATACCACCGTGCAAATGGAGCCCATGACTATTAAGTGTTGATGAGTTGTGTCTACTTAAGCCCATCAATCGGTGCTGTGAGCACAGAATTAACGAGGAGAATTCGCTGGGTTACGTCGATCCAGATAAACTTCTAGGTTTGAAAGCCCACCTCTCCACTTGTTGTCTTTCTCCAAGTGTCATGTGAATGTGTTCTGCCAAGCATGTATTTGCGACCGAAGGACATAAACGAGTTCATATTACTTGTCAATTTGATTATTCATAGAATAAACCGAGCATCGTTAGCAACTGATCGCGTCTTTTCAATTCACACAGATGTTTCAGCCAATCCTTTCGTTCGTATAAATCCATTGGAATGACTGATACTCTGCAGACTGGAAGAAGGTTAAAATGCCTACGTACAGGTGAGTCCGCAAGTTGAAACGAAATATAAAGAATGGAATAGCTTGAAAAGGACAAACAGTAAGCAAATAAACACAGTTTCATTCTAAAGGTGATGGAGAGTTTGGGGTTGCAATCCAAAATGAGACTGAGCTAACTAGATTTTGAACGAAGTGTGACTCATATATGGCCGTTAAGCACAAAATATACGTACCTTAGGAGGTATTGCACAGTTTTTTCACTGGTACCAGCAGTCGTGCGCCAATTAATTGTTGTTCTGGTGGCCAAGCCGACTGCAGACTCAGACTGACATCACGAATATTTCCATTAGGTCCTCATTTGAAGCGATTTCTTGATGGTTCTATTTGACAGAGTCAGACAGAGCGTTCTAGATGGAACATGCCATAACATTTCAAGAATGCTGACTGTAATTCTGGCTGATTCATCTGGCGTTGTGATGTAAGAAATGCTGTTGTCGGTTGTAAGAGGTGAATAACTTATAGAGGACAGTGAAGTAATGGGATTGTCAGAAACATTTAGGCGTTCCGTAAAATATAGAGCGGTGTAAGAGAGTTCCCGTCAGAATCCAGGAATTTTGGGTATTCAATCTCATAACCAGAAAGGATTCAATCTTTTCCATTCCAGTTGACTCATATTCACACCGAACGTCAAGCAGAACATTAGACAGCCGGCAAATGGTAACACCACAAATGAAATTATCCTAACGATGATAGCTGTAATTGACATTTGTTGTTCCAGTTTATATCATCGAAGGTGCTCCTTTGAGTTTATTGACAGAGATATATAGAGGGAATGTAGGCTCAAAACCATAGGCATAAACATTTATACCTATAAACCTTACCATTCGAGATACACATTTAAAGCAAGAGGAAAAAAGGTTGGGACTTTTGTATTTGTACCCAAAATCTTCTGGGTGTATCTTTGTGACTTCACGTGTAAGTAGACAGACTGGAACATCCACGTACATAGAAGATTCAACCGTTAACGTTCGTAGTTCGGTGATGACGGTGAACCCTTAAAATTACCTCTGTGAACATCTAATACTGTTCTGAATATTCTGGTGAAAAATGCTTTTCTAAAACATACTGGTTGTCTAGGTGAAATTGGGTACAATTCCGAGAAAGCCATTGCGAGGTCAGAATGATATTGTGTAACCAGAGTGTGGTTTGTAGCGTACGTTGAAAGCTTCTGGTGACGTTATGCTTCTAAGTAAGTTGTTAACGAATGTCACTCGACACTAACGTACAACAATTCGTCGGTATGAAGATCCGACTCCACATCGATATTCGTTTGTACCACTAAAATTTTTGACTGAGATACCAACTGCCTCACACAGATACTTCAAATTTGAACCATTCTGAGAAGTATTACTAGATAAAAGACACCATAAGTTTCAACATATTGCTATATGTAAACCTTAGTCGGGAAGACAGAGAACTACAGACAGTTTTGAGACTGCGTACAGTCGGTGTTGCAAACTAAGGGAGCCTGATTATAAATGCCAGTTATGTTAAGGTAATCTTCAGTTTTTAACTGAAACAACTGAAGCAAATGGAGTACTTGATTTAACCATCGTAATAAATCCTATCAGGTTTACCCCTCATTTTAACAGGTAGCCGCAACGTTTCGCCACCCTTGCTTAACTGACTGTTTGTACCCAAGCAAGCAAAACAATAGTTTTTCGCCGTTATTCAGAATAACTTGAAAAACTACTTCCAAAGATTGTCTCGAAGCTGTCCCTAAAGCTGTCATAAAAGAATATTTTGTGAGCAACTTCATCTGTCATTGTGGGGTAGAAAAATTACCGTAATTTTCAATATAATTGTAGAATGAGTGCAAGCTAACAGACCTGGCAATGTTAACAGCGGTGCATTAGGTAAAATTCAGGCCAAATATAATGAATGGCTACATAAGAAGACAGTTGCTGTGACGACAAAAAAATAGTATATTGTTAAAATGAAGGTAAAAATAATTGGTAATTCTCGACGTCAGAAGATCGAAATTACTGTCACAGCACCAAACATTTTGTAGCGAGACATCCTAATTTCATATACCTAAGCACTGAACGAAACCAACGTCAATATGTCCGAAAAACTAATTTAAGCTCATAATTGCTGAAGCATTTCATGATTTGTACACTTTGACAGATTCGACAGCTAAAATGCATCATTTGATCTCCACCCGTAATCAATTAATAACGATGATTAAATTCTCCGAGACTACAAGCGAGTTGTTTGCAGCGACACTGGAAACTTAATGCGGAAATCGTTCTGTAGACTAAAAATTCAGAATGTTTTTTCTCGAAAGAACAACGCATATCATGCACAAAAACAGTCTGTTTTCTATTCAGCGCGAAACAATCGGTATAGTGAAATTTGTTTTAAATGACTAAAATATTTTCCACATTGTTTGCTAGTGTAGAACACGATAGAGAAACATGGAAGGAGAATGAATCGATTACGAAAATAGATCTAAAATCGGAGACATAATGTGGATTTTGTGTGTATGAACACAACCATCACAAAGTTCACGCTAACATGAAAATTTGAGAAAAGCTCAAAACAGTAGGTGGATAATTTCTGTAAAAAATAATTGATTGTTAACCCTAACTAATATTGGTGTAGCAGTCGCAGACGTGCGAAATCAATAGATTGCCGCTAACATGTGAAAATTCAACAAACCTATCCGTCTCACCATGTTCACTCAAACAAAACGTGCTAACTATAGCAATACTAAAATGTGTTTCAAACGTGGACTCTAAACCTAAAATCCATCGTGTAAACAGTTGGTTATGGATGTTCGCTAGTGAAAAGTTTGATTTGGACAGCTAAATAAACTACAAATAAATTTCTAATTAATTAGAGCAAGTCTTATTATTCTGATGACGAGTTTTGGAATTTTGGTCGCACAAAAGCACACTTCTATAAGTGTGTCGCATTCTGCAACCGGTAAACTTTCATAAACTTGTAGGGTACACAACCAATTCCTGGAATTCTTATTTTTGACTTCACACAGCTGTGTGCTAACAGATAGTTTCACTAGAAAACGGACAACTTTCCAGTTAACTAAGACTACTATTATAAAACCTACGTAATAAAACAGTTTACTACGTGCTCGCCGATTACTATGTTCTGTTTAGTTTGTTTGTCAAACTCATGGCCAAACGAGGCCATGCAAACGTTTGTGAAAACAAATGTGGTCAGGTCCTTGCAACCACTACCCAATTACATGCAATATCCAAGCCCAGTTCGGTGGATCCGATCAATTTCAATTGTTTCCTTGTCAAAATGTGTTTCAGTCAACGTCACATCGGAGCGAACTGACTGTGAAAATTTGTCACGGTTTTCTTTCACAGTTTCTGAGGTTGCATTAAGGAATCGATAGTAATTTATCATTTTTTCATTCGCACCACCTCCTACAAAAATGTTAATGGAACTGTTGTTCTTTCGGCAGACAGAAAGTGGCTTGAGATCAGCAGTTGGCAATTTGTGTGCAACATATTACTTCTTTTATCATCACTTTTTGAGGACACAAACGATCGATATGTTTTAGGTTCATAGAGATGGTCACGTACATCATTTTACACACACACACACACTGATAGATGACAGCAAACCAAACTAGCGGATTAAATTAGTTATAGCTGTAACAGTTATTCTATTTTGTGACTTTATACAATATGAGCACTAAAACCGGTACCTTGAAAGTTTATTATAAAACCGTTCGACAGGGAAGTTGAGTGTGCTCTATTGAAATATTTTGATTTAGAAAACTCAAAATAGCAGTTCAGAGCAGGCAGTAAGATGTTCATCAAAAAGGCTAGTCAATCAGAAAATGATAATCCACTTGCCATTTGTTGCTGCAACTACTGGCAGTATGGGTGGAACTCATGGATGAGTGACGTTGACGAGGGGGCCCACAGAATAAATGTGCACAAGCTTTGTATTCATGAGAACGATAGAGTAGTGAGCAAGACTTGTTATCTGTGTTTAGTCATCATCAAGCTAATTATAACACGATAAATATGAAAACAGTAACTGGGGTGAGTCTGAAAATCGGTCACTATAGGTAATGGACGGCGTGATTGTTATCAGTCATGTACTCACTGGTCCAAATCGTGGGGTTGATTGATTGTGTGCCAGTGGAGGTTAAGTGTCCCCCCGAACATCGTCCGAGTGCAGAGATCAAGGTTGCGCAGTCAGCAACGGTCAACATTCGGAATCTCACCATTTTTGACCGATTTCTTGACGCTCGGTAGACAATCTGAAACCGTTGAATTCGTTCTAACCACACCACACTGTTCAAACACGCAGGATGATGTTCACGCACTCCGTCTGACAATCACCTTGTAGTACGACCGATACATGTCCGACACGACCAAACGAGTGGGCACACTACAAGCGGTTGTAGAACCTGGAAGTTCTTTGAGTTACGACATGATAAACAGTGTTGAATGAAAACTCATGCACAAATGAGCTGCAAAGCAGGTTGTTTCGACTGACTTTCTGAGCTTTTTCAAGTTGACCATTCTGAGCTTTCTTGAGATAATATCGGCCATGAGATCTCCCTTGAAAGGAAAACAAATAAACGCGTTTTTATTCACAGAGGGTGGCTTCCGTTTCAACTCTACCGCCTTCCTCGCTCGTTTATGCCTTCAAGGCTTCCTGATTTCATGCTATTGTTGGTAATCAACTTTCCAAATCAGTTACTCTCACGTGACTCCAACGATTCTAATGAATAACCATTTGATGGGTACCCGTATTTTTATGGCTGCAGTTTGCAGTAATAGAAGGTTTACCTACTTCCTTGAGAGCATAAAAAAACGAATTTTAATAACGAGTGGTATGGCAGAGTTGATGATTTAGAAGATACCCAATTGTGAAAAACCAGGGCTTCAGCCAGGTTTAAAACAGCGATAGAAACGCAAACGCTGCAAGCGCACCATGAGCTTAGCTACGAACTCACCATCTCGTGTACCATTTGGCGGATTATAATTTGGACCATGAGATGGACGGAAAACTGAGTTTAAATATGAACTTTCGATATTTCGGTATGTTTACTCAGTTCAGCTATTGAAATGTCTGTTTCTGGTTTGAATTAAACCGAATTATCACATCTGCCACAACTTTCTTTCATACCTGAAGCAAAATCCATTATGGAACACGGTGAAGTTTGCATCCAAGTCAACTACACTCGAGTTATTTAGCTTGTTGAAGAAAACCAGATTTCACATAAATTTTCATGACGTTACTTCGGCGTTATCGCTGGACATAACAGAAATGGTAACAGTCTCCTAGTGTCGTTTTTTAGATCTTATTTCCTTTTGTTGGGAATCATGTGAACAATTACTTAAGATAACCTAATATCCGCCATTAAATCAAGTTGGGGAACGTGAATTTGGCGACTTTCTGTCTTTGATATTTTCTCTCACCAGGAAATCCACTACATAATTCACTAGACACTTTAGTTCACTCACGTTGTTCAAAACACCTTAGTAAATAGCGTGTATCTTGCCTGCCCGTAGACAGTCTTTCTTAAATCAGTTGAATGGTTAACGGACTGACTTCAATGTTATTGACTACACTCACCATGTTCTCAAAGTAACGATCGACCGTGATAAACTGTGGCTTAAGGTCAGATGTATATAGGTGGACTGCTTTCAACTGCGGGTAATTAAATTTAGGACTTTGGGCCAAGCTACTGAATTACAAACAAAGATGTATTGTATGTTCCTCTAGTGATAGAATGGAGTTAACTTAGGACGATATATTACTATGATATGTAGTGCACTTAATTGACTTGTTACTGTCGAATGAAGTACCTTAACAGCCATCCACAGATGAAATTTTTGAAATCTGTGATTCATCAATCGATCTCTCGAGTACTCCGCAGATAGCTGAATGTTCTTTGTCCAACTGTAAAATTTAAGCCTTAGTACGCAGATAACAGAAGGATGGTATACCTAAATGCTTAACTGCAACATCAAAACAGCGTAGGATTGAAAAGGAGCTTACATCGCAGTCACTTGAACCAACCAGTGTATACACATCTTTTGAATCCCACTTCCTTAACTGTATATGGAAAACATTGGTCTGTAAACCAAATGAGCTCGACAAAGAACTGTATTTGGTTTACTACAGTTAAAGGAAGACGCTGATTTAGAAACTGGTAGGCCAGAATAAGCTCATCCAAACTCAATATTTTTCTGCGAAATGTTTTTCCCACAGATCCTTTGGGATGAAATAACGAACTGAAATTACCGAAACGAAATTTATGAAAATACAGGAAATTGGCTTATATGACGTTGGCTTTGCATCTAATTACTAAGACTTAGTCCGTCATATCATAAAAAGTGAAGGATGACCGCCTCGTCAGGATGAATTAACGGTTGTATAACGACACTTGTAGTGCAAGCTGTTCAGATAACCACGTGCTCACTTACTGTGGAAAGCACCTCGTTAAAGGTAAACACAGATTCAACAAAAGTACAGGTTTGAGCCCTTTATAAGTGAAAATACGAAGTTTACAGTAAGTGAACGTTTCCGCTAGGATACAAACAGGTCACATGACACGTAAGAATTGCACACATTTTGTCAAACAATCCTCTAGTTAAGACTGGAACCATGCAGTCAAATTGTACCTATCGATCTCTTATGTTTGTCTTAATCAGGTTTGAGTTAATAAAAGAAGCTTGCACGTAAATTTTGTGACGTAACCCCAACATCCTGTTTTGTTTTCGTGTTCTCAAGATTAGCACCTAGTTGACAAAGTTCGGCCTCTGAAAAATGTCTGAAAACATCAAATACAACGGTTGAAGTATTTGGTTTCATACTCGAAGGAAAACAGAACTAACGTTTACACGATTGGCGAATGGATAGGAAATAAGTAAACGCCCAAACAGTTAAACCGACTTCCAGGTTGTTCAGCAATACTTTGGCATCCAGTTTTCCGGTCATTCTAATTGGTGTTTGTTAGTCCTTATATAATGGTTGATGAGTGCATTTTGGTTTGGGTATTATTCAATAATTGTTCTGCGCTGACAATCAAAACTCGCCACCTCATTATCGTGTTTCCCGTCAAGCAACGTATAATACAATTCTCAGAACAACGGTTGGAGAAGACGTCAGCCTAGCTATACGTAGCAATAAACAGGAGAGATTACTTCGATGTTGCAGGGAAAAAGCAGCCCTTGCTGCATTGTTGATGTGTACCACTCCATACTTTGCAGTAAACTAGCAAGGGTGACAGAATACTTCGCCCAAATACCGTGAACGTTTGCTTTTTTTCGCTTCAAATGCAGTGTTGATGACTACTTAACTCAAGGCTGCTTCGGAAGTGCGGTTATTCTAACAAGGAACTCAACTTGGCAGTGTCATACTAAGCCTGTTGTACTCTGGCGTCGATACTACTGCCCACTGAAGTATATACAACACCAGATGAAATAGGTAGAACGTAGCTGTATTTGGAAAGATGTGACACAGCTTCCTGTTAGAAGATCTCAGCGGTTGATCCTTTTACTGACAAACTCTACGAGAGGTAGCTAAATATTTCGCTCTTCAAGCACACAAAAGCGGCTCATTGATAAAGCTGGAGTGAAACTTTGTCTAAAGTAAAAAACAGAGATATTTCAGTCGCATGAATTGCAACGGTCAACTTTTTGAATCCACACACTTGGAGGACACGGTTCGCCTCGTGCAGTGTTCCATTTCTGTAGACTGTACATTCGGTATCAGCAATCTGGGTTGAAAAATGACAAAAACAGTTTGAATTTATGAGTGATTTCAAATTTGTTCCCCAAACTCTATCCCTATACTTCTTGGGTCAACAAAATGCTGACCGTTTTCTCTCACCAGTTTTTTCGTCAAATATAGTAGTGAACATCACACTAATAGACACAAAACAACAATTGTTTTACGTTGTTAAGCCATTACATTCGCGAGTGCTTGAACAAATTATGGCGTTGTCACTGTTCAGCGGTAAACTAGTTATCGTCCCGGGGTTGTTAAGCGAGAATGAGTCATAGGTATACAACAGAATTCTTATATAATTTGTCATAGACGTGAAGTCTCGACGTGAGGTATTAACTCGCTAAGAAGATGATACTAGCGTGAGATAAAGAAAAGGTTTTACCAACATTATGCTGCAGGTTGCTCACCACTTCACAGTATTCACAATTTATTGATCTGGACCATATGATATTGATGCTTCCCAACTAATTGTTTTAAAAATGACCACCACGTTGTGTCTTAATAAACAACTTGAAGCGTTTCATTTTTTTGTCATATCTTTGCTGTTTTCAGACAGTGCATGCTGCTAGATAGTGGTTAGATATTGTTAGCAGGAATGAAGAAGGGTGGGTTGGAATCAGTAACCTTGTGATTGATAGTGGGCGTTATAAGCAATGAATCATTTCGAGATGCTGAATCAATAATTTGGAATAAATGTAATGCAGGGCTATCTAGACGTGTTATTTCCTAACAAATACTTTGTATACTACTGGTTCGAATCCAGTTAAACATTAGGTTTTACGCAATCAGGTATCTTCTAAAACCGTATGATTGCAGATAATCAGTGGCATCTTAAGTGTCATGGTTTCTCTCAAATGCGTTCACGGTATTCACGCATTTTCATCGAATAATTTTTATACTTCAACTGTATCCATCCAGATGTCTATGATCAAATTGGTCCCATGGTTTCCCGTTTGCATTCCTAAAACTAACCCCGAGGCATATACGGAGCGTTGTTTGTGAAAATACTCGATCAACCAACGAGACAGTTTGGACAACGTAATCTTATGCGGATTAAATCTGATCCGGAAATTAACGGAAATTCTGCAATGTTATGCAATGCATCAAGTCTGTTCTATTTTCCATTACAAAATCTTTCTTGGATGGGAGCTAGGACTCGAAGCTAACCAAAATTTACTTCAGAATCTATGCACATATTATCAACAAGTAAAAATGAATAATCTCTAAAAAAACTCAAGTTTGATGTGTGACAAAAAGTAGGTTATTTGTGTTATTTTATCCTCCAATCAATAAAATTCACAGTTCAGTTCCGGTGGCGAAATCGGACGGTGATATTCGATAACTTTCTGTATTTTTTCTGGTTATGGTATGAATTTTATAACAACTTTTCGCTTATGTTTTTCTACTTACAGTATAAACATCCTGAACATTGCTCACGTGCAAGTGGTGCTGAGCATTCGCATACGATAATTCAGCCATCAATGAGGTAGATGGGGCAGTTGTTGACATGGTTACCTGGTGAAAGAATGACCGGAATTGTAGCCACGACCGTGGTAAGGACGCGGACTACTGACGAGCTCTGACAAGAGCAAAATTCGAGGTCCGTGCTGCTGAAACGCTAATGGGACTGGTCGAACGGAATCCGTTTCCAGACTGGCAGCCACTAGGAATGCGAAGCTGTACTCGACTATGAGTAACGTTCAGTGCATACCGTAGTTTCATACAGATTTCTGATTGACTAAACTGACTTGTTGGGACGCTAACCAAACCTTCGGACTTTGAGAAAAATCCTGGTATGGAGATAGGTTTGGCGACGTATTTGACAAAAGTATCAGCTAGCAATCCAATGCGTACACGACAAACAACATTCCATGATGGGATGTTTGCAAAATTCCTGGTGCCTTTCACTAAACGGAACCCACACAGACGTTTGCAATTTTTACTCAGCTGATAAGCCACGGCCGTTGCACTCTGCTGAAGCGGTTTCAGTGAAACCGAAATTTACCTCGAGGTGTTCCCATAAACTCATCAGTTAAATTAACCTTGTCATTTTAATAATACTTTTAACTGAATGGCATTCAGTGTACTCGTCTGCCCCGTTCACTGCTTTGTTTCTACTCCCGAAAGATCATATCTACTTCATAATTTCCATTTCTGCATTGTTCTGTGTAGGCCTGCATAGAAATATGTTCAGTCAAAAATTTAGACAACAAAACTCTTCCTACTCCCATTTTATTCTTGTAAGCTTTAGATTTGTGTGTTATATCATTAGTCAACCCTTTATTTGTATATCACTTTTTGTGTCCCTGTTTTTCAGTCTCTGAACAAATGCTACAGATCACCTGTTGACACTGTCATTGACCTGTATGTATTGCATGCTTATTGATAAGCCTGACATGTGAATAGAAACATTTTCTCCAGTTTTGCATTACACACTCACACTGCTAAGCAAGTTTTAGATGCCGAGTATAATACGTTGTTTTAGAAAAGACTAACTGTGGTCTCTTCGGAATGTGGAAGCTGTTATCTGTTAACAACACATTGCCCAGCGCTTCTAATGAATTGTACGAGTTCAAGTTGACTGACAGTTATTGGTCGTGAGATCATTGAATAAAATCGGAAGCACAGAAGCGGTAGGAGTGTGCTACCCGACTTTTACTCACCAACTTATGTGGTTGAGCATTTTAACGATCCGAATGGATAGCATCAAATTCGAATTTAGCAGCCCAGTGGTCGACCCTGTTTCTTCGTAGAAGGTAGGCCAAAGTGAAAAATCTGGCTCACGGTAAAGTTGTACAATAGTGACAATCCTCAGTGACGGTAGAACATTTACCCACTGATGACCGTCTGCTGGGCACATCAAAAGCCATCTGACTGTCAAAACTATACTTAACTTTGAATGAATTTTTGTTGTTATCCACCTGGTGTCTTAAAAACTCAGAAACTTACAACTCTGCGTGCATTTGATTCATAGTCTATTGTTCCCTAGTGCCACAAGCTTTTAATCCGATTTTCCACAGTAGACATTCACCTAAAACACGTGCTCACAGCAAAAACTCCAGTTTATCTAACAGGTCTCGTCATAAGCATTTAACACCATTTCGGCACTTCACACCTCTTCTCTTTTTTACACCAAAATCAGGAGCCTACAAGTTTGTTTACAGATAACAGTCTTTCAGCTGAGCACCATTCATACCTGATCGGAGCCTTCGCTTTCAAATAAGCTTTCCGGTTAGTTCAGTTTAAGAGAAAACATCAGAAATGCGTTTCGCTTTTATTAGAGCTCATGAGGGGCGTACGTCCGTATCCTCGACGAGATTTGCACTCCAGCCCTCGTGCTCCTCATAAACGTGTGAACCGTGCTCAATTGGTTCAACGAAAACAATAAATTCAACCTAACGGAGGTCCTGATCTCGGGGTTATTCACTAGATTGAACAGATCAATTCCGTCCATTCTCCTTTCGAAACGATCCGGCAAGTTGAACACTACTCACAAAAGCCTGTGATTGACCGTTCACATACAACCATTCTGTCATGCTTATGTGAGGCTACTGGCGTTACAGTCAACACGTTGGTCTCACAAACACGAAGGTCGGAGTGTAAATTCCGATCCGGACGAAGATATACACAACTTGAAAGTTTTACCAGGAGAAAAACCGGAGTCTAACGCGTTCTTTTGAAGTGGGCCAGCCGGAAAATTTATTTAAATACGGAGGTTGCGATCAAGTGAGGGAAGCGTTTAGTTGGAACTAGTCCAAATTTTCGTACCTCTTATAAACAGGAATCCAAGGGTCCAATCCAAGAATCCAGTGTCCCAGATAGATAGTGTGTTTTGTTGAAAGTGCACCACGGATTGTACTTTTTGGATAGCTTGTAAAACTCTTCCTTAAACCAACAATTCTGAAACTGTTTACTGAATGTTTGGGCGCATAGTTAGTTGTCCGAGCAGGCACTCTATCACCCCTATAAGCAG
Organism: Paragonimus westermani; assembly: GCA_008508345.1. Taxonomy (NCBI): domain Eukaryota; kingdom Metazoa; phylum Platyhelminthes; class Trematoda; order Plagiorchiida; family Troglotrematidae; genus Paragonimus; species Paragonimus westermani. Next base: position 19,205 of record QNGE01005188.1, on the reverse strand, counting down.
ATTGCGATTAACGTACACGACAATGTAATTTCTGATTCACATGCTTAGTACCATTAATCACTTTACGTTTCAACGGTCAGACTCTAAGGCTAACACCGGAATGAAATTGAGTCTCCTTGGGTTTTGTGTATTTCTCATTTCTCGTTCCAAGTCTCTCGTTTTGGTTTCACGAGATAACTTACTCAACAAAGATATTTTGGATGAAGTACGCGCAAAGTTTTGCTCTCAGATTAAAACGCATGAAATCTCCTTCGCTTCTCTTTCCACCGGTATTCAGACAGAAATTTTCCCAATGGACACTCGCATGATTTACCAGTTCCGTCAGTCGTTTCATTTTTCACCAATCTCTGTTAGAACTTATAAGCACATATTAGCTTCATATTACTTGTAGAGCTCGGGAGACTGGTTACTCCGCTTCACTCGATTGGCTGTCCATAACACTGTTAGAATTCACGGTACACAGCAAACTTAAACCTTCGGCATATCCATTTCCTCACACAAGTTTCCTCAAACGTTATCGTGATATATACAGTGGACCTCAGACACCCATCCACATTTAGTTGCCACTCAATATGTACCAGGCGCTTTGATGAAGTGCAGTTCTCTGGTGCCTTTTGCTTTCTGTGATCGATCGCTATTCGGGTCATCCTCATCAGAACATCAGATGTGCCAAGAGTCGACAGTCTCACTTCTGTTCCCCCGCCCTAGAACACCTTAAATCACGTTAATTTGAACCATCACTTCTTTTCTATCTGTTGATACAGTTCTTTCGCAAAACGTTTATAATGGGTGATTCGTCTTAATTCTCAAATTCAGTCCAACCATCAGCGTGGAATAAACAAACTAGGATGAAGCTCAATTATTTTTCTGGCTCTACAAGAAATTTGACTTTTCGGGCATCTGAACGAAAGGCTCAACGAATATCGCATGGCATTCTGACCGACAATTTTCCGGTTACTCTTCATGTGTTCTATTTCCTGGTAAACGTCAAGACTGTTTTTACTGTTTATAGACCGTAATCTCAACGACTTTGTTGATGATGAATCAGCTGTTGTGAATAATCTGAGGTAATAATTTCAGTCAAGCTTTGGCAAATCCGCAAATTTTGGTTGAAAATTTTGCGTTGGCATTCTTTCTAAGTGACAGTGCTATTCGTACGTTATTAGCTGGTCCCCTTATGAATGAACGAAAGTTTCCATCGAGGTCTACCAGCTTTCTGTTCACAACCAACAAGTTTTTGTACTCAGGTTTACGGTACAACCCTTTTTCAACATGTCCGGATACTTGACGGAAATCCCCACATTGAAGAGTAATGTATCGAAACCTTTATGTTCACGTATGTCCCGTTGCCTAACAATTACACGTCTGCTTATTCTACTCTACTTGCTGGTAAACATGTACCTGTCCAAATTTTGATCGCTTTTCCGTATGAAAAAATCAGCTCCCTACAAATGGGCTAACTAAGTAACTAATGTTTGCTCTGGATTATGGAAAAAATTACTGTGGAAAAAATAATTCGATTTTTCTTGGCAAAACAGTGCATATGGGAATGTTGATATTTCAGTTACGGTAGAGGGTAAACGACTGAACTCAGTAGCTGTATGTTGCTTTGTAACTCACAACTGATTGCTAAAATGACAACGCTATGGTTGCATCTAAAACAGTGCAAGAATTTAGGTTACTCTTTCTCAAGCTATATTAGTGAACTATCGGATGAGGCATACTCCAAACCTGTAACAAGATTAGCACAAGGTATATAGTTGTTAGTTGTACCAAAGTATTTCCTGTTCAACTCACACACATATCTCACCAGTAGTGCTCTCAACTTTCCAATTAGAAATTCCGGACTGCAATCTACAGGAGGTTACAGATATGTTTAATTTCACCCGTTTCGTTTATGTCAGCTGTTACCAGTACTCATTTATCTCTTTTCCCCGATCCGGCCAGTTTTCTTTAATCTTGATCTGCTCTCTTTCTCGTACCATTCATATTCCTACGTTCCCGCTACCTTGGAATATTCTCTTTAATACTGACTAATCTACACCTTTAATGCCCTCACCCATCACAGTCTGAATTCAACCACAAATGCATTCATGTGAAATTACATGGTTCAATCCCTTGACCAATGAGCATCAGCTGATTTGTGGCATCTTCACTGTTTGGATCAAGCACCGCTTTGAAGACCATCAATCTGTAGCCAACAATACTATCTCAACTTTTTAATTACAGGCTTTCAACTCCATTTCCGGAAAAAAGCATAAGAATTGCCATTTTTGATACTAACGAGACATGAGTTGAACGCATGTTATCCGAGAGTAGAAGAGTAACACTTTCCTATGACTGCACGTGTCACAATGAATTCTGTCTGGTGTTTAATTTGAAGTAAAGATACAATTTCGAAATAACTGTGCAAGAGAAGAACCGTATACCATGATCAGTTTACTAACCCTGGTGTTTGGGCTACTTAATGTACACTATTTCTTAAGTTGACCAGTATGCCTAAAAATAATCAGCTTGTTTCAGCTGTAGCGGCTCAACCACATTTATCTGAAGCAATCGGGTGCTGAACGATAGAAAAAATAATGTTCTGTTAGTAGATTGTTGGAAATTTGCTGTCAAAGAATGTTACAAAAGCGTGAAATAATGTCGAAAAGATAACTCTTACTTTGTGGGAAGTTTCTAAACAACAGAGATGACAACCTCATTGAAATTTCATGTTAACAACACCTAGTACATTCTACTAGATTGCAGCTCTGATAAGCTCTCTACTTTAAAGCCACAAGCTTACTGCTCCTAACAGTCAAGTCAAAATCTGGAATCTAACCGGCACTAGCGCTTACCTTGACAACTGTCCATCCAGACACAAGATAACCTTCATGTCAGTTCAGCTTTATAAAATTTCGTTATTAAACGACCTTACAATCATGAGGGCTTTAAAATATTGGTAACATTTGTTTCCAAATGTTTTGATCGACTTCTTCAGGCAGAATGAAAAGCATACGTTTCCGCATCTATTTGTTTGCCTAGTACACTACGAACGTGGACGTAGGAACCGTCATCAGTTCCTTTTCCTACGGTTGACGTTCCTAATCATCAAAAAACGCGACTGTGAACAAGGCAATTAGTGTCTTTCACACATTCTCAAAAAGCACCTCCGGTGTTTGCGTGTATGTATGTGTGCAATGCCCTGGTTTTCTTCGTGAACCACGTATGCGCCAGTGAGCAATGGTCACCACCAGATTGCTACCTAGTACGTTTGTTCGTTTGATTGCATGCGAGTATGTGCTCTGCATTCCCAAGGGTACTGAACCCAAATGACAAACATTTTTGTCGACAAGCCGACGATTTTAATTACACCGAAGCCAACCGTAATGTAAATTACGTGATTAATTCGTTTATTGCAGTGTTGAATGGGCATAATTTCATCACCCATTTAAACTCACAAGCGCTGAACTGAAAATGAAATGCTCAACATTTTCACAGTTCAGCGATTGTTGATGTCAATGAATAAAGAAAAATGCGCCTAATGATGTGTGAAATAGTTCGCAATGAAACCAGTTCATGCATCTAATTGCGAATGGAGTAGGGGGTCGACAATCTTATGGTTGTTCGCTCAGCTTAGTTCTCATGGTTCACGACACTTAACTCAAAATAACTGTACGTCCATGATCAGTAAGTACCAGTAGGTTTTAGGAACTATTTGAACGTATGTCACATTTGTTACGGAACGTCTTCAAAACTAAGTTAGCTGCACTTTATAACCAGCTGATCAGAAGCAGTAAGCCTGGATGAAGTGCTCCAAGGAATAGTAGATCGAAGTAAGGAAGTAAATGACCTAGTTCTGAACGAATGAAGTTCTTTGAAAGTTCGAAAACCCCTCAAATTTAATTGCATTCACTCCCTCACTGAAACAATGCTATACTATGCCAGTGAATATGATAAATTCCTTTCATAATACGCATGTAATAGCATAGTCAACCCACACCTCCGTCGTGTTAACTACAAGTGGTGAACTTAGGGTTTCCTGTGGACCTGTTGAACAGTGTATTGTCCAGTTGCTAGTAACAGGAGATTCGGTCAATATAAGTTAAACATTATCCATATTTGGATTTAGGTTTTGCATTCAGGAACACTTTTCACTCAGACTGTACTTGTAAATTCATGTTTGTCTTCAATCCACTATTCTGTGATTGATTTCGCTCTTTGTTGAACTAATCAGGTAGAGCTCAGTTATTAAGAAGATATGACAAAGTATCGGTTCTTCTAAACTAAAGTTTAGGCCAGCAGTCACTGTAATTAACACAATCAAAGAGCTAAAAAGCGATGCGGTCGGGTTTGGGGGTGAAATCCAAGAGAAACAGAGAAGTTTGAGATACTGTAGCCTTTGATTAGCTTCAACAAAAACTCCAAAGATTGATGGACTCGTGGTTTTAAATACAGGAAGGCCAAAAGTGTTCGCGTATGCTTGTGTGCACTTCTGTCTGCGTGTATAGCTAACCATGAAGAACGATAGAAAGATAGTACCAAAGCTTCACCGTGAAATAGACGGAAAAGTCATTAACTGTAAAGGAGTAGATGAGAACACAATTTAGACTAAAAGGAAACGATAACTGTGTAGCAGAAGATAAATTCAATTATGACGCATCAAGCGTGTAGCAGACAGATTTCAGCTTGCAACGCAGGACAACTGTCAGGACCTAGTTGTGGAAGATTAGGCCGGAATGAATGAATGAAAGTTGTACTGAGACTCAACTTGGTTTCTGAGGTTGTGCTTCGAACCTACACACATAATCACCAACTGTCACAGTTATACACCGAATGAGTGGCGGACGCACATCGACTGTCTAACTTTTATTACAAATCTAGTGATTTCTACAAAAAAATGCAGGTTCCTTCGACAGACATTAGAGTTAATAAAACAAACTGTAAGGTCTGGTTAACGCTAACAAACTGATGCTGCATAACAATTTTTTTCTAACACACCGAACCTAAGTGAATATGTTGGCAAACAAAATTCCGTGACTTGGTTTTTTCGCAATGCAGGAAATGTCTGACTACACGAATTAAACCGAAGCAGTTGATTCAAGATGAGTACGTAGCAGCTGTTAGGGTGTTGTTTCAAAATCCATCAATTAGTCTACTCACCAATTCACAGTCAAATTGACTTTTCCCTACGGGAAATGCTTTGGGATTTTTACAAGAGTAAGCACTAAAACACATGTGAAGAAAAAAATTGTGATTCTGGTCCAGGATCAATTGGGTTTGGTGAGCAAATGTGGTGGGGCAAATCGCTGGAAATTACGTATGGTCTGCTAAGTTTGTGAGAGTTATTTAATTAGAGTGTTGGGTTAGGAGGTTCCCACGTCTGCTGACAAAAGATATTACAAACATACGGGCTGTTAGTGTTCTGAATTTGTGGACCATTGTCAGTTAACCACAATAACGTCTCTTGCACACAGTCATGCGAAGGACGATCACTGCATCAATTATCATAACAAGAACTCCAGATTACTTACAATTAGTCTGCCTGCCATGATTTGAAGACGGTGATGGGCTGTTTAGGTACAGCTAAGTGAGGAACAATTTAGGTATGTGAAGGGTTCTTGTGACAAATCTTTGAAGTGTAAACGGTACATATGTCTCGCGACTTGACTTCAGGCATATTCATCAACATCACTGTATAAGAACTTATCACAGTCTGTTCCATTTACTTATTTAGATCCATTTCACAATGCAATGTTCAACAAAGCTACAACCAGTGGTTTAACTCCAGTCCCTTGAACTCCATACTCACTGAAAGGATAACAACCGGCTCCTTTAGAACGGGCAGAAAGTATCTGATTAAGAGAAGCTTCCCTGGTACACCAGGGCTAGCATGAATTGATCTACGCACCAACTCTGTATACCTATATAGTGAACAGTGGAACAAGAGTGCGTCTCCTGGACAACAGGTGGACGTCCGCCAGCTTTTAACGTATCTCGCTAATTTTATGGCCATAAGGTTAGAATTCTAAAGGTATGTGCTCTCACATGTTCCACTTTGGAACATATTATTTTTCAACAGCCTCAAGTTGAAATAATTATGCCACAGTAAGATTGTCGTGTCCCATAACTTTGCAGAAATCGCACCACAAAACTGACTATAACCTCTTGGAATTGTACACGATTTTAATCTTTTGAGATTGCAGGCTCACATCCACATTCCACAGACTCACTCTCACCCAACCGCAAAAAAGCTTTGAAGAAGGACCACACCCCATTCTAGAGAGTCACATTCCACTTCTGATCAAAGCACGTTTATAAGTGGGACAACGTAATATTAAGGTAGTACACCGAATTTAGTTGCTCCACCTGTTGATGAATAACAAGCAATTAGAGCGCTAGATTTTTCGATTAAAAAATGTAGCAAGATGTACGAAAATTCTTGTGCATACAACAGTGTGAGGGAGGGTAGAGGTGCCGAACGACAACTATTTTAGATTAGTCATAAACCCGGATGATGGTTACAAATTACCACCCTCTAATCCGACTGCACAACCGTCCACCCGCTACAGCTAGATATGTGTTCATTACTCCTGACTCTTTGCTCCACCAAAACAAGTGACCTTATACGAGGATTGATTTGAGTGAATGATAAGCTATTTGGTCGACGGAGACGCGGACCGACAAACTGGTGATGCTCAGATGAGAATTGGTTCGTAAAAAACGACTAACTAAGACTGTGTGGAAAGTCAGTTTGATTGGATAAATTGCTGTCAATTGCGAGTGGGTTTCCATTCATATCATATGCATCAAGACATCCTTCATCAGCTAGCTGTATAAAGATGCTTTAAGAAAACCTCTGCATTCTTTTTGGGTCGCGTAACTGGTTGCCTTAGAATGACGTGTATATACAAGCTACGATTAGTAAATTTGACTTCTCTGCATTGCTTTAACAGTTCTCTTTAAGCCATGTAAATGTGCTATAAAAATGTTCGCGAAGTCGCTGGTGCAAAATAACGTCAATACGTCTACTATTTAGGTTATAGGTATGCTTCTGACAGTAAGTTGTTAGAATGTTACAATTATGCGGAGTTTTACTGAGATAACGACAGAACTAATTGTGCGAAAACTTAGTCAATGATCAGCCGTTTGGTGTTGATTTGTTTAGTCCACTGCTCCATGCTCGTCAGTTGGTTGAAACACCGAACAGTCGTCAGTTTATCACTATAGTGGATTTATCAACCGGACAAGCCGGTTTTGATTACACATTGCGGTGCTAATCTGTCGATTCTAGTTGCTTTAGGAGTGTGGAGTGTTCTCGTTTTTATCACTTTTGTTGAATTACCAGGAATTTAACAGACGATTCCAAATGTGTTCACTGTTAATCTGATGACTGCGTTCGGTCATATGAAAGCAGATAGATCTGCTGATCAATCGTATTTGGTCATATTTCAACCAAATTAGGTGATTTTCTCAGTATGGCTCGCCATACAGGGGTGTGAAAACGAAGACGAATTTACGAGCAGATGTTTCCGGAACATCTTCACCAGGTCTTCATGTGACTAAAATATAGAATAAATGTTGAATACGCAGAGAAAGACCCATTGTAATGCACCTGCAACCAACCTTTCACACAGCCGATTGTTGTTAAGTCCAACAATAGTCGAGTGAATGTTACTCCATGCTCTTGCCAGACGGCTGAGAAACCATGTCTGTCATATGTGCCACCGCCAGTGATACCCAGCTAGTTGGAGGACAAATTAGCCTCAGTAACTGAATGGATTTCCTCTGAGTACACAACAATGAACCGGATAAACTGCATTTGATAATTTCAGATGTCGCTGTGTGTCTCTGTTAGAACGTTGTTCATTGGCTCCTTGATGAATGCTCGATAAGATCAGCGAACGAAACCAGGTCAACTTTGTGGATAATACTAACCGGATGAGTGATGATTGGACTGGTTATTGAGTTACCTGATCCGATTCCTAACCAGGCCGAGTGATGGTCCTTCATTCGTTTAGACAGTTAACTGTTCGTGCAACTGCTGTAAACCACTGCAGAACGGGAATTAGTAAACATATGTTTTTGGAGCGAATCTGGACTGTGTCTTTCAATAGACGACAGCGAGAAAAGAAGTGTAAACCAGTGAACAAGGATACAAGGATGAATAGTTCACTCAATCGGCCTTTCCTGTGACGGTTAAGTAAAACCTACCATTTGATCTTCTCTGAACAGAATGAATGTCAGATTGTATTTGTTCTCTAATGCTAGGATACCACTTTGCTTAGTTATGAACAGTAGGCTTTTCCTGATGTGTCTTTCACGACAGTGGTGGAAGTGGCAAGCTGATCTCGTTTGATTGAATGCACAGATAATTTTTATTGGCCCTATCTAATGTGTACAATTCATCCATTTTGAACGTTCGTTCAATCGGAATTATTATTCGACGTAGCTTGGTGTATACGATAAACTCGAATAAAAGGCACACCTATGTGAATCACATATTTACCACGCAATGACCACTTGGTCAGATGGCAGTTTCGGTTAACTACGTCTTTCTCTAAACTTTTTAGGATAACCGTTACACTGATGTGCAGAGATGACTAAGATCTAATTCTTCCACAAGGCTTTCTTGCGTACAGATTTGTTTGGCTCATGCGAACGGTGCATTTATTATTGTGTGCTTGCTTTTGTTCAAATTTCAGAAGTAGACCAATGGTTTCAAATTTTGAAATTTTGCGTTTTATTTCGTTGGCTTCCATTCATACTATTTTTTCATTGACCCGAAATAGTGGCGTCTATTTTGTCAATATGACCTGCCTTCTTCAAACAAACGTTACTTGAGTCTCTGCCTGGTTTTGCTATATGTTTATTGCCCAAAGCAACCTTGACGCTTTCAAATGAGTCTTTGTGGGTGATTTCAACGAACTAATACAGTTTCATCGTAATGATGATTGCGGTCAACTACATGAAACTTCAGATGTTTCAAGTTCTCACTAGTTGGCAGCGGGAGCTGGTTATTTTGGCCGGATCTATCCACACAGATGAACCCGAGAACTACGAATATTTAGCTAACTGAATACGGAGTACGGTTGTAATGTCGGTCATATTCGCTGTCCGATGGACCTTAACAGAAAATCACCGTAATGCACCGAAACTTTACAGTTACGCACGTTTCAAACAAGTAGCTAGTCAGCTGTACCGTACGACTGTCGCGTATGCTTTCAGATGCTTGAAGATATGTCGCCTATGTAGTAAGTGCCAGAGAATTAACAAGACTAATGCACAAAGTGAACAGTACGAGTAGTGGGTCAAAACAAATAGTTGACTTCCACCCATAGATATGGTGGGACTTAATTGGAATGAATTAGATACCAGTGACGATTATTTGCAACCTTATCATCCCGTCGCAATAGCCAGCCAATCTCTTCCGAATAGGAACACTAGACTTAAGTTTCATTAGTGACTAGGTTCAGCTAGAGGTGAACTCAGGTCTAATGTTTCTTTCCTAGATGGCTTAGTTCACTGGCCAAAAATGTGGCAGTTAAGATGAAACATGCATAGTGTCCAGTTTAAATCAGCATTAGAAGAGCAGTTACTTTGCCCTTCTCAGTGCGACTGAACAATCTGATCGTTGTTTACAATTCGGCTGGGTTGACCATTTACATAAGCTAATTTGATAGCTTCCACGATGAAGTTGCTAATGTAGTAGTCAGCGCGATTATTTAGATCTGACTGGAGTTCAGAACTCTCTTCAGCGGAAATATGTGCTACCGAAGCGCTCTAAGGGGGCGAACCCCGAGTCTAGCATTTCCTTTAAGAAAGTCTGGATAGAAGACTTGTTTAGACGCAAAAAGCTGGGATTAGGCTGTGCCATGAACAAAAGCATACATCATTATCATCATCATAGACAACGATACTTCAGTGGTTCATAGTGATGCTTAACTGCCACAGAACCACGAAGAATAAAGCAAATCGTATATAGGAAGAGAGAACGAGAAAAAAAGAAGACAAGAAGGGACCTAACTGTTGAAAAAAATGGCCACATCTTTATCCAAAAATTTAACATAAAGGTGCCTAGACTTTGCAAGCAAGCAAACAAGCTGTAGGTGAAAGTTATAGGTGAAAAGCAAACAAATCTAAAGGAAGATAAGTATAGTCATATGTGTTCATGTATTCCGGAGCGCAAGTTCATGGCTACTTGAGAAGCAAGATCACATGAAAAGAAACTACATTTGGCTCCCTGAATGACATCTTTTTAGCAACCATATGTAAACTACAGATGTTCAAAACAGTGTGCATCCTTACCTAATCAGTTTTCAGTGAGAAGATTTCAGTTCTGAGTGGAAACAGAAATCACAAACTGAATACTTTCCATGACCCAGGGTACAGCTTTAGAGTGAAGTTAGTAACCATGCACGAAACGGTTACGTGACGGTTTATTGTTAGTAGTTCCGAAATGCCGAGCCAGATTACACAAGCCCCTGGATAATTACCTGGAAAGACAAGCAGAATTAGGGCTACAAAACCCTGATCGTGTCCAAGCATGATTGATTGATTGCAAGCTTTTGACACATTAGTCGTGAGAGTTCCGACGATGTATGGGTAGTTGACCTAAGATCCTATAGGTGTCAGCAGCCACTGAAAAAATGGTGAACTGCTGTTTCAATCTGTTTGTGTATCATCAGTACTACACACTCCGGGGAGTCGAACTTCTACCTGCGAATAAGTGTCATGATGTCAGTTTAGAAACCTGTTCATTAGAACTCGGATGAAAGTAGGTACCCGCCACACGCAGTCCAAAAACGAAAGGCCGTACAATTTTAACAAAAGAAAGAAAAGGGTATAACGGCTACAGAAGTAAGAGATGAAAAACGTTTATTTGTTTCAGAAATACAATTTGGAAAACGAACAACGTGATCAGTCAAGTGTTGAGCAAATTTTGTACACCAGTCATGTTAGCCTTATGGATAGATATGATCTCATTTCCAGTACTGTTGCATATGCAGTGCATAATGAGATGCTGATGAAAAAAATGTGGGTTGTGCCCAATGATAGACCTTCGTCGCGTTTTTTATCTATTTCGAACCAAACTTCATTCCTCACACTAGTTTGCTGATAGCACTGATCCGATAACAACCATCCTGGAATAGTTTCGCCCACAGAAACCTGTTTAGAATTATGTGCAGAGGAAAATCATACCTCAGCCATCTGGTGTGAACATAATTTGGTGGAATGCTAATTACGCCACCCGTCTAGTTGTCTTCGACTAGTCACGTGAGTGCAGTGGATGATAATTGAATTATTCGTATAATGTAGTCATGTGTTAAACGGGTTAAATGAAGCGGAATACTTCGTTGCTCATTCAGTGAGAACTGCCATCCAAACTGTTGTAACAGGCACACAATATTAACTTCCTGAGCATGAAATATGTCAAAAGCCATTCGCTAATGCATCGCAGGAAAGCAGAAGGTGGAGTAGTTGGTTGTAAGCCCCATGTGTGGAAACTGCATCGACGTTGAAAAGTCGCATACTGAACTAAAAATCTAGACTCCCCGTATATGACCATATAGTTCTAAGTAACGTAACCTACATGTAACAGTACAATTATGAAGCAGAGACCGTAGCAATGTATGACACAAAACCAAACGTATGTGAAAGGAGCTGCATCATTTTATGGCTGCTTCCATAGTCAGACATTAAAATCTAAAGTTTGTTTGTAGCCTGTCAGTGCGCTACACAGAAAATGAAAGAAAACAACAAAGGTTACCGTATTTAAGTTCTCCGATCTTGATTTGGCAACAGCAGTCGATCCATCCTACAAAAGAGTTCAGACAGAGCTTACCAATGGAAAATAAAATAATTGGGAAATTATCGTCACTCTCGTTGTTTTCAAACATATTGCTGCAACAAACTGGTTAGGGCTTGTAAGTTACCTAGTTTCCTCTACCCAAACAAAAAAATTAAACGTGGCTGAAATAAACACAAACTTTTTCGTCTTCTATACCGGTTTATGCTTTAGACACAAAGGAAATTTACACCTCACTAGTACTGTGTCAGTTATGATAGTTTAGAAGAAACCTGACTGCGAACAATCTGGAGTTAGACTGGATTCGAACCAGTTGCGGAATGAGCATATCCATGTCCAGTAATTGCTCCGTCAGCTGAGGTGCGAAACCAAAGCAAAAGTCCAGTACGTTCACATTTTGACTTAGTTACCCATCCATTCCACTGCGTCATACAGAACCCACCAAATTTTCCAGCCAGTTGGCTGCCCGGCTAAAACTTCTCAATAAATTCACGCCGGAATCAGCTAACGGCACCGATGATAGTTAAAACTCCATAACTGACAAGTAGTGGTACCAAATTACTAATTCGGAGGAGATCCGAATACCGCATCTAAAAATGCTGGTTTTGTTGCTGGCTCTAAATTATAAGCGGGGATACTTCGTGTAAAAGCCGCTCTTTATGGGGCGGTACTACTACTCCACTGTATTTTCCGGTTAAAACACTAGTTTGTGATTAGTATAAGGTAGCCAACCGTTCCGGAGTTCACGATTCCAACCGCAGGCGTTAGCAATGATGATAGGAAGCTGTCCGAGTGAATATTTCAATTGTCAAAGCCGTTGTTTAGTCCAGTCTGGGTAGCACTTCCACTCTTTAGATGACAGATGGCAGGAACCAAAGAACAATGTCAACCGCCTCATTGTTTACAGCAATGATGCAGTCAAGAAGCCCCGTAAACAAGTTTTGGTATTCCAGAACACGAGTGAGGGTCCAGCAAAGCCACGTCAGATCCGATACACACAGGCGCATTACTAAAGTTTTCCAAAGAGGCCGTGATTGGCGCATGGTAGCTTGTCCAAGTAAAGGCAGTTGGAACGCCGCATTTAAGTGGCTCTATGTTGACTGTGTCATTTAAAAAACACAATCCCAAAAAAGACAGAAGTGAAATCTTCAGAATAAGGTATCTGCAAAGGATATTCACGAACCCGTAAGTGGTACCAGCATTTTCGAAAATGCTTGGGAAAGCAGACTTTGAGATGAGAGTAACGGCGATCACTAACAGCCAGTATTGGAGAAGGTTTGCCAAATTCCGTGAACATCATTGAGGACCGGACGACAAGAAGACGTTGTGCTCGTCTATTGTTGCAGTGTCATGTAAGTCCCAAGACTCTTTGTTCGATTGACCAGACCAACTTCAACTTGTTTTTGCACAAGTTTGATGGAACGCTTCTCGAAAGGAACAAAAGCATATGTTCACCACCAACAGCAAGGATTGAAACTTAAGTTCGTTTGGAGTCACGACAAAAACGCTGTTACAACCTGTATATAGCAAAGAAGTGTCTACAGCATTAATGACCGCAAATATTGGTTCCGTGCCCTGACAGATGAACTGCAGACCGACGAAGTTGTCAACAATAGTGGCATTTTGTGACTACCACTGGTCATACTGATTGATAAAGCGTCTTTTCTGAATATGCTTATCAACAAGTGCGGCTAGTGCGACTGGCATCTTGTTCCCTCAAGCCGAATATTACTGAAAACGTCTATGATATAGCGAATACGACAGTGAAGCAGCCATTACGGCGGATCTACTACGAGACGCTGACAAGTGAATATTCTGATTGTACGCTAAGTCTGCAGGAACGGCGCAAGTGTACTCCGGGACAAGTAGGCTTTGTAACACCTTATGGAATAACAATGTGCCAGTTTTATCCGTCACACTGAACGGTTCTGTGTACGGGCGACGGACGACAAAGAACTAGCATTATTGCCATATAGATCAAGTGTTAACACTACGTGATTGATTTTCTTCCTCATGTAAGTCGGTGGTTTTGTTAGGTAGGAGAAGTGCGAACTTTTCTAAACGATTTTTTCGTTCTCATACCATCATGTGCGCTGCTCCCAACCACTGTGCATTCGAACAGTGCGCGGATTACGTTTAGAGTCTCCACTATTCTTACAAAACCTCGATTAGCATCTTTACTTAACATGTTATTTTACAGAGAATTACAGATGAATACGAAAACCAAAGTGTGTTATCAATATATCGTGTGCGTTATGCATATGCTCTAACAGGTCAGGTTATGGACATCTATCCAACAAGTTGGATATAATACATAATTGTGTTTTCTACACTCTCTGTGCTGATGTGTGCAGTATCAATGCCCCCTTCATTTGACGAGCAGGTACTGATATATGAGAAATAACAAAAACGGGAGTTTTGTCTTGTGCAGGTAGTCCACTAACCTTCCGGTCGCTTAGATTTGCATTATGAAGTAGGATTTTCTATAAACTTGCTGGGAATTGTCTTGAATATATTCAGATGTCCCTGTTAGGCAATTGGACAAGATTCCACAATTCCTGTAACCCGTAGGTCTTTACACAAAAACGCTTGCCCTTCGATATTGTGATAGCAGAAACGGTTAAAAAAATTCGAAAAATGTGCTAAATCGATCAAATGTTTCCGACGAAACTCTCAGAAATAAGCCATGCACACAAAACCGATTCTAATGTAAGCGTTGTACTTTCTGGCCACATAATTCTTAAGAAAACTAATTTACACACATCTGACTATACAATTTTCATATCACATCAACAATACGGTCAACTGCAGTAGGGATACAGATTCAAAAACACGTTAATGCCGCATAACCGGGTAACTTTAGATCACGCCTTTGATAAACTTATAAATGTCGAACTCAAGTGTATGATTCTAACTGAAGTGAATTAAGATGAGACACGGTTGAGTGAAGAAACACACGTATTACTGAAAGGGATTATTCTGTTAATTATTCACCGATTTCCCTAGAAAAAATTATGTCGAGGTCAACCAGGCGTAGGATACCTCTGAGGGGTTTTTTGCGAAAGGTTACCAGGCGTGGGGTCAGGAGGTTAATTTTGAGAACCCGAACGAAATGAACACAAACCTGACAAACGTGTTCGAAATGAGTACACAGTATGTAGATAAGGGCCACTCGCTGTTGTAATCAGCAAGTGAAACGCCACGATCAGTGGCTGTCTTCTTAATTCCTGCTGTGTATCATCGTTCTAAATGAACTGTTCTCAATGGCTTCAACCGATGACCAAACACATCTAGCCCAAATTCTTCGTGCACCACTGCAACCCCAATTCGCACGTCGTTACAGTCACTGGCAGATAGGACAAAAATCAACCTGATAAGAAGGATATGACTGAGTTTGCCCTCGCCACATTACATGAATATCGAATCAAGTCCAGTTCACAAGGTATTTGGAAAATCTCGCACATTATAAAACCATCCGGGTGATCAATATCTGCCCTTGAATTCACGACCTCCATAGGCTGTTTGAACAGTCCTAGCATGATTTTTGTCACAGTGCTTTGCATGTAGCCATCATCGAGATTCACGTTCGCTTTATGCGTCTGAAGAACCCTGGTGAGAGTTAGCAACAGATAAGGTTGTCACTGTTCCGTATTTTTATGATATTAGTGATGAAGTAGAGATCCATACTCTCCTCCATATTAACACATAGAGCTCCCGTCAACATCGAATGGGCGAACAGCTGTATCCAGTATCTTGCTGGACATTTTAGGTCCGCCCCCCCAATATCTTTTTGTCTCGAACACAGTATCGGTAAATGACATAACACGCAGCTGTTTTGGCAAACAAGTTTAACAGCGAATCTTGAACCATTCCTTATTCGTCATGGACAGTAAACTCTTAAAATTTTTTCGGAATTGATGTATTTCATCCGCAAATCTGATGACACACGATGACAACAGGTTGAATTTGAACGCAGTAGAGCTTGACTGACAAAACAAACCATGTTGAACAATTTGATTGGATAATAGTGTGGCTTGTCTTCAAGTCGTGCTCAACAACTGATGACACAGAATCTCCCGACTGCGCAATAAATCGAACCGGTCAATTGTTCGGAGCTTGGCAAATTGCACAATCTCTCCATAAAGTACCAGATTAGGAGGGCACTGTATTTAGTCCTGATAGCATCAGTGAACAACTATGATTGTCAAATTATCTTGCATTTTCGAAGGGAGGAACATAATTTTCTAAAGAAAATGACTAATTTCAACTCGTTCGGCAAATTATAGATCACTTTTGTGGGTCGCATAGCTCAGATAACCAGCTATGACGTTAAACAGTAATCGGGTGTGTGTAAAAAAGCTGCGTTCGATAATTGAGGGTTGTGTGTGTTTGAACTGAGTGTGTCTATGCGGCTAGGTTCATTTTATCGACGCGATGGTCCTATACCATCTGAGTTCCGGTTTCATTGACCAGATTCAGGGATTGGGAACAACAATAGAATGGGGAAGGCACGAATTGATCTGAAAAGTAAGCTACAGACCGCGAACGAAACAAAACTTCGAGCCGCAGTAACACATCGCAAAGTGGGATGAGTACAAATTCGATCTGGTGTAGCCAGAAGAACATTGGGAAAGCGATTCCGTTATTGCAGTCCCGAACTACTGACGACACGAAAGGTGGCACCGGATAGGATATGAGCTATTGGCAACGGTTTGCTCGACGCCGATTGATGCAGTTTGACAGAATCTCTTTGGCCACCATAACAACTAAGGAACACGAAAAATAATAGTAGTCAAATCTTAAATGACTGAAATTTGAACCGATAGGAAAAAAACAGAACTAGTAACCCTTACTCGAATTGAACTTATGAGACCCATCGATATCAGCATCTTTTGTCCACAATTCATAATTGAGCATTCTACCACAGATTTCAAAAAGCATTCGAATTCGTGCCTGTGAATACAAACGTTTACATTTTCACAAAGACTGAACGATCTTTCAACCCACCAATCGTCTTGACAACAGTGTAACCAAGCGGAGTGGTAGATTAGTTGTGGTTTAATCGAAGAAGCCAATAGTTTGATCAGCTGAAGTACTGACACCTCGAGAAAAATTGCTTCTGCTAGAGCTATAAAATGATATGGGAAAACCCAAACCTCCGAAATTCTGCTAGTGATTCAAACCATGCTCAGTTGGTTCAACGAAAACAATAACTTCAANACCGTGCTCAATTGGTTCAACGAAAACAATAAATTCAACCTAACGGAGGTCCTGATCTCGGGGTTATTCACTAGATTGAACAGATCAATTCCGTCCATTCTCCTTTCGAAACGATCCGGCAAGTTGAACACTACTCACAAAAGCCTGTGATTGACCGTTCACATACAACCATTCTGTCATGCTTATGTGAGGCTACTGGCGTTACAGTCAACACGTTGGTCTCACAAACACGAAGGTCGGAGTGTAAATTCCGATCCGGACGAAGATATACACAACTTGAAAGTTTTACCAGGAGAAAAACCGGAGTCTAACGCGTCCTTTTGAAGTGGGCCAGACGAAAGATTTATCCAAATACGAAGGTTGCGATCAAATATGGGCGGCGTTTAATTTGAAATAACCTAAACCTCCGAAATTCCACTATTGATGTGGTTTCAATGGGATTATCAGTAGAAAGGCTCTAATGGGTAATTTTATGGGCTGGTTAAAATGCATTGTACTGAAAACTGGTATAAATTCAATGTCTTTCCATCGATTGTATGTTGGTAGCAGATTTGTGATCGCTGAATGAGTCATTACCTAGCAAATGCAGTAAATTAGCCAACCGCAACGGAAACGCCAACCGATTTCGTCTTAAAAATGGGGCTACTATAACACGATAGATGCATGAATTGAATTGCCTATCGTAAAATCAAATGGTCAGCCAGTAATGGAAGCCTTGAGGTTAAATGAATCCGAAGTACAAACGAAATCTGGCAGAATGTTCGACAGAATTAACAAATCAATCCTTGGGGATGCTATGGAAAACGCTCCACATTTCGCGGGCCGAGCTCTACACAAGACGTGGGTCGTCCGCATAAATTTGCGGCCAAACACGGCAGCTTTTTCAGTTGACGCGAAGGATATCAGTAATAGGGAACTGCTCACCTTCATATAGTTGTCATTCAAAGAGCTAGACTAGCCGAGACATCATTTCGATTGAGAGTACAGTCAATACAGTCAGACTATATATTGCATTCACTAGTTCTCTGTTGATCATTCTGATCTTACAGGGTAAAATACGGCTGACAATTCACTCGTTCGCTTACGATCGTTCAACACTTGTCTAAACAAGTCAAAAAACAGTAACCTGCTAAGATCGGGGCCAACGAAATAATAACTAATTACCAGTGCAATAGTGGGTCAGCTGGCTAGTATAATCTTCCAGATCAACACAGTCAATCTGCTTCTCACTGCTGTTCATGGAGTTCCATGGAAATGAAAGTAATTTTGCGCCAAGGAAATTTGTTCAATACTGGGTCCAACATTACGCAGATGAAAACTATCCAGTCGCTCCAATTAACGCACCTGTTGAGTCACCCCCTAAATTCCCACAGGATTTCACAGACAGAGGAATTTTTAACACGGTCGATATGTAGTCGCGATATGTCTTTATTTCAAATTCACAAATCTAACAGTTTACGAATGAGTATGCTCGATATTTCTCAATTTAATCATTACTTTTAAAATCCTCCTTTGCGAACTGCCTACGCAGTGGTTGGGTATCCAAAAATGTCCAATACTACGGACTGACTTACTTGGCACAAAGTGGACTAAACAGAAATAACAAGAAAATTCGCTTCTCGACTGAACGTTGCATTCTAAATATATAATGTTAGTAGGTATTGAATCACTTGCGAGTTAACTGTGCCATTTGCCACCGAATTAATCTAGTCCGTAGGTCAGTGTGCACAGGCCCAGTGTGCATCAAGATCCTGAATTGCATCATCATTTGACAATGTGAAGTGGCGCAATTACTATGTTCCCAAGGGTAGAAACCTACTGAAAGCATAAAACTGCTGAGTAGAGACAAACACGAAACGAGTCATGCGCATCTGGTGAATTTTGACCACCTTCATGCGAAAACTGTCAGCCAACACCATTTTCAGGAATTGACTCAGATGAACATGGTGTTAGTAGAGACGACAATAGACGCGAAATATCTTACATATTAAAGGATGGGGAAACACTTAGCACGTAAAATAGAAGTCGTTGGTGTTGCATAAACTACTGGTGAATTAATAAATTGCCAGCAGTAGGTTACCTAGGTCTAGTATAAAGATGAAAAGAGGGAACGTGTTTTTATCACAACTACTCAGCAGATTGAGTGATAAATTAAATTCGGTCGAAAATACCCATTGAAGTCATGAGAACGACA